>JAQQSZ010018215.1:0-10625 GCA_028646595.1 Phalanger gymnotis | reverse complement strand
AGTTCAGATTGTCTTCCATTTTTTCATTCCTTTGGTTCTGTTTTATAATATCTTGATTTCTCATCAAGTCACTAGCTTCCACTTGCTTCAATCTAATTTTTAAGCTAGTATTTTCTTCAGTGGTCTTTTGGACCTCCTTTTCCATTTGGCTAATTCTGCCCTTCAAGGCATTCTTCTCCTCATTGGCTTTTTGGAGCTCTTTTGCCATTTGAGTTAGTCTATTTTTCAAGGTATTGTTTTCTTCAGTATATTTTTCAGTATTTTTTTGGGTATCCTTTAGCCAGTCATTGACTTGTTTTTCATGGTTTTCTCTCATCCTTCCCATTTCTCTTCCCAATTTTTCGTCTACTTCTCTAACTCGCTTTTCCAAATCCTTTTTGAGCTCTTCCATGGCCTGAGGCCAGTTCGTGTTTTTCTTGGAGGCTTTTGTTGTAGGCTTTTTGACTTTCTTGATTTCTTCTGGCTATATGTTTTGGTCTTCTTTATCACCAAAGAAAGATTCCAGAGTCTGAGACTGAATATGGGTGTGTTTTTGCTGCCTGACCATGTTCCCAGCCAACTTTCTTGACCCTTGAGTTTTTCAGTGGGGTATGACTGCTTGTAGAGTAAAGACTTCTATGTTCTACATTTGGAGGGATGCGCCAGCTCTGCCACACCAGCACTCCTCCTTCCATAAGAACCCCCAACTTGGACTGGACTTAGATCTTCAGCAGGCTCTGCAGTCCTGCTCTGATACACCACTTAATTCCTCCCACCATGTGGGCCTGGGGCCTAAAGCAACTGCAGCTGTAGTTCCGAAGCTGCCCCACCTCCTCTGCCCCAGTGGCTGAACCCCAAACTCCCTGTCCCCAGCAGCTTTTCACACTAACCTTCTCTGTTGTCTTTGGTGTTTTGGGGTTGAGAAGTATGGCAACTGCCACAGCCCACTGATTCAGGGTGCTAGGGCCCGTTCCTCCCAGCTCCTGGTCGGGTTGGTCCACGCGGCCCATGGTGGGCTCTTCTGGCTCCTCTCTGCTCCCAGCTCCGTGTGGGATAGACATTACCCTAGACCATCCAGGCTGTCCTGGGCTGGAGCCATGCTTCCTTCTGCTATTTTGTGGGTTCTGCAGTTCTAGAATTGGTTCACAGCCATTTTTATAGGTTTTTGGAGGGATTTGGAGCTCACACTAGTTCCTGCTTTCCCCTGCCATCTTGTCTCTGGCCCTCAGCATAAGAGATAAATAAAAATGAGATAGTAGGATCAAATTTGTTGATTATTTTAGAGACTGTATGTGAGTGCATGGATATGAAAGAAGGTCCAAAGTTAATTAGATTTCAAATTCCAATTTCAAAGAGTTGGACAAAGAATTAGTCCTTAAGTATAAATTGGATACCTTGTGAAGACCTTGATTGGCAAATAGTCGGCATCAGAAAGATCTGCAGCATTTACTAGGGAACTTATGAGGAAAGTGATAAGTATTAAGGCAACTTATCCCTAGGAGAGAATAAAGTTCCACAGAGGGAATAAAACTCAAGGAAGAGACTCTGTCAATCACAAAGAGAAAAAGGTAATAATGCAGTCCAAAGAGTCATAGATGGCTGGAAGAAACTTTAAAAGTCAATGAGTCTAATCCCCTCATTTTAGAAATGTGGCAACTGAGTCCTAGAAAGGTAGCATGAGTTGTCAAAGGTTATATAAGCAATGATTTTCAGAATCAGGATTTCAATCAAGTTCATCTTCCTGAATTAAAGACTAGCTTTATGTCAATTATATATACAGTGTGTTCTGAAAGTCTTAGCTCAGTTTGACATTTTAATAGACATCATTCTTTAAAACTGTACTAAGCATTGAGACTGTTCAGAATACACACATACACACATCCCACATAGATACCCCACATACACACATATTATCTTGCTATCTGTTATGGAAATACATTTTCTCTGTTTTGAATTTGGGAGCAATAATTCAGCATAAAAGAGAGAAACCTCCATTGATCTGAGTGCTGGAGAAGGAGGTTATCCAATTCTCTAAAGGTTGATATGAACTCTTTTGCTTCATATTTTTTTTTCTAAAGCATACTGTCTCATTTTCTTACTGGAGTAAATAGAGCATAGTGAACAGAGAAACTAGATAGCAAAGATATGTCCTTTATGTTACTGCCTTCACTCTCTTGATTATTTCAAATTTATGCTGTATGCGTATATATTCATTGAACGTACTTGTTTTTGCTTTCTCTCCCCCATTAGACTGTATCCCCAGGATTCAACATGCTACCTGGGACATTGAAGTCTCTTAATAAATGTTTACTAACTTTCTACCTATGTGACATATTAGTCAATTCCAGATATCTAATTAAACACAAAATAAAACAATGAAACAGGCAATCACAGCATATCTTGCTTTACAGATGCTCCGTTGAGGAGGAGGCAGAGTGCAGAAAAAAAAAAAAACTGAAAACCACCTAGGAATAGTGATATATTGCAGTGTCCAAAAACACATTATTTGTTTGTATTTTAATGTAACTAAAATTATGTCAAAGATACAATGGAGAGAAAACTCTTAACTAGGTATATGGGTCATTGATGGGCATTCAAATAGTGACATATAAAGTATAATAATAATTAATAATGAAAATAAATAACCATACCTTCAAGAGTCTTTTGGATTTTCAAACATATTTCATTTAGCATGGTTTAGAAATAGATGCTTTTTGTTCCATAATTCTTTGAAAGTTTTTTGCTTACATATGTTATACTTTATGGGGGTAATCCATGTTATCCAGAATATTTGAATAAGAAACTCTATTTCATGACAAGATCACATTAAAAAAGAGATATTGATATGTGGTGTTTCTTCTAAAGCATTGAATTTGGGAAATAATTTGAGCCTACTTCAACTGTTTTGCACTTGCTATGTCTTTTATTTGACTACTTGTCAGAGAAATCTAAGAAAATATTTTTTTTGGATGGAGGAAGGCAAGGCAATTGGTGTTAAGTGAATTGTGTATCAAGTGTCTGAGGCAGGATTTGAACTCAGGTTCTCCTGACTCTAGGGTAAGAAAATATTTTTAAAATGTTATAAGCATATTTCTATAGTTTATATACATAAGTCTATTTAATACTTCTTTATAAAGACTTTTAAGAAGTCTAGATGCCGTCCTATTGTGCTGGGTAGATGTCATGGACTGAAGGTAAATGTGCCTGATAGTTTACCAAACTGAAAGAATTAACAATACAAGTACAGAAACATAATAAGACTGAACTGGATATAGATTTTTCCCCTTTCTATCTTAGGTAATATTTGTTATTAGTAATAATTACTATCATTACAAGCTGAAAAAAAAGAGCTGTTATAAAATTAAATTACCTACAGATGGTGATTATGATTACACTTCTGCCAGTCAAATTCCAGTCAAACTAATTGCCTCCCTCGGGTCTCCAGTAACATAGAAAATGTAATGTATGTAATAATAATATGTTCCAATAGTGACTCAGAGACTGGAAATGAGAGAGTGGGGATGCTGGTTTGGGTTCAAATAGCTAGCTGAAGGAGTATTATTATGTAATTAGTGGTAATGGATTCAGGCCTAATTCTTTTAAAAAAATGCAATAAATACAAACTGTTCAGTGAGTTTCCAAGTTTTACTATGCTGCATTGCTTATGTATCATTTAAAATATGCTACTTATAATGTGTATGAAATTAGTGTGAAGGAAAATTGATACTGAATGATTTGCTATGCCACCATCACTTATTTTGGAAAGAAAATATGATGTGAAACTAGAGTGTGGTTTTTTTTTTAATTCTTATAAAAAAGTCACAGGATTGGAATAGATCATTCAGACCACCTCCCTAACTTGATAGATTAGGAAATGTAGTGAGTCCAAAGATGCTGAATTATTTGCCCAAGATAATTGTTTTGAAGATTATATGGCTGCTTCTCAGGAGACTGGTGACCTGCACCCAATGAATGTCCAATCAAATTTCGAATGGGCAAAAGGTATAAAATACAGTGGAAGATCATAATGGCTTAAATAGAAATAGTGAACAATTGAATACCCATCATATTACAAGAGCTATGAAAATAAACCTAGGCTAGATTTCCAGAGAGTAAAGGAAATTGGTAGGCCTAAAGAGAAGAATGCAAGAAGTATTTAACAAGGGGGCAAAAGAGACAGGGAGGGACACTCATTATAACTTTCATCTTTCTTCCTATTTAATTCATTATTTAACTTTTCTGAAGGACTTCAGGTGGTACTAGTAATGTTTCCCTGTATCTTCTATTTACATCAAGAACACTTTGAAGTCAGAGGAAATTCTCTCCCTCATCAGGTAGCCATAACATTTAATGGAAGTGGAAGTAACAACCCACATTTTTATAGTATTCTCAAGAATATTTCTTATAACCTTAAGAGTTACATAATGGAAATATTATCCCATTTTACATATCACAGATTATAGACCTGAACAGATCTGAGAGGCTTATTGGTATAGGACATCCAAAGTGAGAAACTCCCTCTACCAATGCAAATAAGCAGCAGAGTCCTAAGACAGTTACCTAACCCACTGGGGTTAAATAAGTTACCCAGAGATCTTAAAAGCTATTTTTTTTTGTATATTGGGTTCTTCACAATCCAATCTCTCATTTTGCTGATGAAGAAACTAAGACAAAAATACGACTTAATCAAGGTCACACAAGAAGAGTAAGATGTGATTTTCAAATCTATTCATTGTTCTTTCTTCCATGACAGATGTATTTTTTTTTTCCTTTTCAAAAGTCATTTTACTTTAATCCTGAAAATACATTCTATCTCACCTCTGATTTTAACTGTAAGTATACTGGGCTGATTTTATTAGATCCTCTCCAAATAATCAGCCACCCCATGAGAAGAATATACAGACATCTTAGGAATTATATTACCTTTCCTAAATTTGGCCCACTAGAACAAAGGAAGTGCTGAAGAAACATGTAAATCAACTGACCAAAATTGAAAAAAAAAAAAGTTGGGGTTTTAGGACGACAGCAAAGTGGTAGAAGGCTTCCATTTTTTTTTTTTTACTATAAGCATCCCGACTACAGTTTTAAAAGAATGTTTGTTCATCATTGGAATGCTACAGTTTCCCAAGACAGCATGTAATATATTTTCATATTTTTCGAAGTAGATTAGGTACATAAATTCAGAGTAGATTTTGTTCCACCTGTCCTTTTATTCTTTTAACAGGTTTATTTACTTTGACAGCCAGTGAAGGATATTGGTGAAATGGAGTGTTTTGTTTGCTTAACTAAGCCAAAATACTTTTCCCAATGATAAACACAAGAATCTGAAGTCCTCAACTAGTTTCTTGTAACTGGTTAGAAAAAAGCAACTGAACTTTCTGTGCAATATTGATATATTATGCCCTTAGGTCAATGTATAAGCAACTGATTGCATACTGCCTCCCATTTATGTGTCACTCACTCAAATAGCACACCTATTCTTGATCCATTAGCTGTGGTCTGCCAATTTCTTAAAATTGTGTTGCTGAAAGGGACATTAAAGGCTCATAATAACCCAGTTATTTTCAAAAAAACTATGTCCCACAAATTTCAAGGTACCATCAGGCACATCTAAGGATTCCTGGGAAGAAAAAGTAATATTGATAAATGACTATCTCACACAATTTAAAAAAAAAACTTTCTGGAACCATCATGATTTATATCAGTAACAAAAGTATTTTTATGAACATAATAATACTAATATTGAAAGATAGCATGGTATAGTAGAGAGAGAGGAATCCTCCAATTTAAGAAGCTCTGGGACCAAATCCTGTCCCTGACACTTTTAGACTGCATGACTTTGGGTGAGACACTTAATAACTTACTGCTGAACTACTGATCTGCTTGATAAAGAGAGTTTTCTCACTTGGAGAATCCTATAACAATATGATCAGTAATTATTTTTAATTTGATAGTATAAGTACTATAAATGTTTTAAGTATGCATATATAATGTACATATTAATATGGATAGATAATCTATAGAAATATAAATTTAATAGTGCTTTGTAGGTACATAAGATCTTTCATTTTTATTATTTCATTTAATCCTCACAACAAAACTAAGAATTACAAAGGACAGAAGAAATATCCTTAGCCTTTCCTCAATATCTTACATTTATCAATTTATCTGTAAGCATTGAAATTAATGTAAGAAAGCCCTTTCCAGCTACATTTATTGCACTTGAAATAAAGAAAGAGAAGGTGTAAGCAAAGTAGATGGAAGAAGAAAAGACCAGGGACATGAGTTAGGTGTGGGATAACATCTAGCCTGGTAAATCACAACTATATAAATCAGGAATTTTTAGCCTAGAGTGTGAGAAAATTTATTCATTTATTTTTTTATTTTAATTTTTAAAAATTTCATACCTATTTTTCAGTATAGTTGGTTTCCTTTGTAATTCTATGTATTCTATTTTATGCATTTAAAAGCATGATTTTGAGAAGAGTCCTGTGGACTAACATAAAAATTGTCCATGACAGATTAAGAATCCCCAGCAAAAGCAAAAATTTCATTCTTGGCTTGTGAAGAAGTATGAGAAAGCAATTGAAGTTTTGGCTGCCTCTGGAAGATTGAGATTGGTACACATCTAAATGTTTGTCTTTTTATGGACTTGTGTCCAGTTCTATCATAGATTCCATCAAGATCCCCTGTGTTCTTATTCAAGAGCAAGTGATATTATTGTGAGAATGGAAGGCCATTCCCATTTGTGACAAAATTACCTGGAAAAAGGAAATTACAGCAGTAGAGTTGAGGTTTTATTTAAATCTTCAGAAGAAATAATACTGAACATTCAGTACTGGCAATTTAATTGTTTTGTAGTTCACATCATCTCCTTTCCCTGAATGCAGTTCCGTCATATGACTCACTTTAGGCACTGCACAGGTTTGCTTGCACCAGGTAAATGTAGCAATGGTATTCCCCAATCAAGACTGTTTAATTTTGTTTGGGGCAGGGGAAGGTTAAAAAAAATCAAACAAATAAACAACACAGTTTTAGACGTAATTGTTTAAAGGAAATGATATTTCATCTAGTCTGTTAATTAAAGAATGAGGGTTTATTATCATAAATAAATTACTATTAGAATAGTTTAAGGGTTCTACATCTTTTTGTATGTAGCATGGAACCTTTGGCAGTCTAATGATGCCTACAGACCCCTTTTCAGAACATTTTTAAATGAACAATGTAGATAGGTAGGATTACAAAGGAAACAAAGTATACCAAAATATATTTATCAAAATATGATTTTTTTAAAGTTTATAGAGCTCAAGATAAGAACCCATATATTAGATTCATGTTTCTGGCTGAGAGTCAACAAGGTCCATGGATGACTTCTATTTTGCACTTTATCATAGAATTCTTTTTTCAGTTTTATTAAATCTGCACTTTCATGTATCTCTCTTTAATAACAACATTACTATAGAAAATACAGTGGTAAATATAAAACAACCAGTATGGGAATAAAAATCTACCTCAGATCAGTTCAAGTCCACAAAATACATTGCTTAAGGGAAACCTAAGCAGATTTTGAAGCTCAAGCTTAAGAAATGATCTTGTGTACAGGAATGGTTACTTAGCCGGTCCTTGATATTTGAAGTCACATTTTCTAATATCAAAAATTAATTTCACACCAATAATTCACAGTGTGTTACTCATTTTACATTTACTAAGTTTCCTCTTGTTAGTGCCCATTTCCATGAAACTAGCCACTTCAAATTGTATAAGCCATCATCAACCAACTCTTGAATATGAGACATTTGAAAATGTTAATTCTCATTTTTATTTTCATTCACAAAAATCATTCTTTTCAACATATTTTGAAGAGTTTCATTAATGTGGGGGCCACTTCTACTGCTACAGATCATCACCCATTTGTACCTTCTCATCCTCCATGATTCATTTCTTCATCCTTCTACTTAACCTCTATAAAAGATCTACCTAAATAAAGTGTAGCACTGGAGGCTTCCTTCTTCTTTTAATAGCCTGAAACTACCCATGTCCCACTTGGACAATGCATTAGTTGTGTCTTGCTTCATGACTAACTCAACTGCTTTTCTCTTTTACAAGTTCTGCTTTCCCCTTCCATGCTTATAAAAACACACATGGTTATGCAAATCCCTAAGTCCCAAACTGCATTGGTATGTTCTGTAAAAGTAGCTTCTGTTTTATTTGGGTGTTTAGTGGATGGAAATTTGACTCATCCATAGGCAAGCTTCTAAAAGGGCCAGAGGTTATATTTGCAATTAGTTGAAAGTTCTTCCCAAATCCCAGTTATTGCTATTAGGTGTCAAACAAGAATAATGTGGAAGCTGTAGATTGTAGATCCAGGATAGGGAGCCTGCAGCCTCAAGGCCACATGTGGCCTTCTAGGTCCTTGAGTGTGGACTTTTAACTGAGTCTGAGTTTTACAGAACAAATTATTTTATTAAGCAGGTTTGTTCTGGGAAGTTTGGATTCAGTCAAAGGGCCACACTGGAGAGCTAAGGGGGCCACATATGGCCTCAAAGCCACAGGTTTCTTAACCCTGGGTAGGGGTATCTAAATCATTGTCTCAGTTACTTATTGGTTGGTTTTTAACAATGGCTCCTAAAGAATCATTGTGAATCCTAAGACAGGCACTTGTGTCAAAACAGTAATAAAGAAATTCACCATGCATTCTGATTAGATGCAAACTAGTAAAAGTTATTAGGCTTCATAATATGTGTACAATTAACAAAAATCTAACCTTTATAAAGTACCTTGAGATTTGAAAAAAAACGTTTTGTATCTTACTTTGGTGTTATTTATCATACGCAGTAAACTTCAGGCTTCACTATGCATAGTCTCTGATTTACTCTTTCTCACATCATGACTATGTCTGCCTCCCGTTTTGCTTAGTAGAGTTCTCTCAGGTACTAGTGGTTGGCTTAATCATCTAAACATTGGCCTCATTTCATTTTCTCCCTACACCAGGTATTAGGAGAATAGAAACATCAAGGACAGATGCCATTCCAGATATCCAAAGTTCATTTAGATAAAACAGGCAAGAAATAGCTAGGTTTATTAAGGTCTTTTTTATTATTTTGGGTGATGATGTCATAATAATTAAGCTTCTTTTGTTGCTAGCACTTTCTCCCCTGGACCTTTCCAGGGTTGCAAGTAACACAGAGGGGGCAGCTAAGTGACACAATGAGTAGAGCACTGGCCCTGGAGTCAGGAGGACCTGAGTTCAAGTCTGGCTTCAGACACTTGACAAACTTACTAGCTGTGTGACCTTGGGTAAGTCACTTAACCCCAATTGCCCTGCCTTCCCCCCTGCAAAAAAAAAAAAAATTAAAAATTTTGAAAAATCACAAACTGCCTTTTCCCCTCCAAAATAACAAACTGGCCCTGAAGTCATCAGGACCTGAGTTCAAATCCAGCCTCAGACACTTGATGCACTTACTAGCTGTGTGACTTTGGGCAAGTCACTTAACTCTAATTGCCCTGCCTTCCCCTCTCCAAAAAAAAAACCAAACAAACAAAAAAAAAAAACAAGAAAGTAACACAGAAGAAAAATGTATGTATTAAGTTACTTTTTTGGCCCGTAAAATGATGGAAAGCATCATTTCCTGTATAAACTCCGACTTTCTCACAGAGATAATAGGACTTCATATTTAACGCTATATAGTTGTCTTTCTCCCTTCCTCATAACACTTCCTCATCACTTCCCCTCATCTGCAAATATTACAAAAATAAATGGCATATATTTCACACATGTATTGCTGCTTATCTTTGACAACATTTTGCATAGTCCTGCTTATGTCTAGTCCAAATTTTGGGGTAAAGACTCCTGTCCAGTTCTTTAAATGTTCTCACTGAGTTTTTCTTTTGGGCACCATTCAGTCATCTTCACTGGTTTCAGATAGGTTTTTCATTCTTGTGGGCTTCTCTTCTCCTGACACTATACAATGAGGTCTTGTCTGTATCTGAGTGCCAAAAACCCTATCATTGTGATACATAACACACATACACGTGGCAATATTGCCATAACCAATTTTATCGTCAGTCCTAATCAACCTCTTTGGTTCCATGTGTAGACTACCTGAAGTGGCTATTTATTTAAAAGTAAACAGCTTTACATCTCATTACCTACATTCAAGGTAAATCTGCCATTTAGAATTATATCTTCTTCTCTAGGAAATGGCTATTCTTTCATTTATAAATTTGTAATCTGCACCTGAATTTATAGCCAAGGTTCTCAGTGTGGGTATGTGAGGGTGTGTGTGTGTGTTTCTTTTTTTAAATTTTTTAATTTTTAGATTACAACAAACAGTTCTACATAATTTTGGTTCCAGATTTTCTTCCCTCCCTCCCCCCTCCCTCCCCAAGAAGGCATGGAGTCCCATATAACTTCCAGGTATAACTAGGCATTGACTTAATTTATACATTTTCTCATGACTCATGAGAAAGACGAAACAGAACCAAAAAAAATAAACCAGAACCCAACAACAAATATAAAAGACAGAAGAAAAAAAAAAGTGGAGGGGAAAAAAGGTGAGAATGAAGTGTGCCTCGATTTGCATTCATACTTCATACTTCTTTCTCTGGATGTAGATAGCCCTCTCCATCATGAGTCCTTTGGAGCT
>JAQQSZ010018214.1:2500-10625 GCA_028646595.1 Phalanger gymnotis | reverse complement strand
AGAAGGGAGAGAATTTGGAGCTCAAAATTTTAAAAACAAATGTTAAAAACTGTTTTTACATGCAATTGGGAAATAAGACATACAGGAAATGGGGTACAGAAATCTATCTTGCCCTACAAGAAATTAAGGGGTAAGGGGATGGGGGGTGTTGAGGTGATAGAAGAAAGGGCAGACTGAGGAAAGGCACAAAGAATATATGCCATTTTGGGGTGCGGAGAGGGGAGAGATGGGGAGAAAATTTGTAACTCAAAGTCTTGTGGAAATGAATGTTGGAACAGCTAGGTGGTACAGTGAGTAGAGCACTGGCCCTGGAGTCAAGAGGACCTGAGTTCAAAATCGACCTCAGGCACTTGATGCACTTACCACCTGTGTGACCTTGGGCAAGTCACTTAACCCCAATTGCCCTTCCTTCCCTCGCTCAAGAAAAGAAAGGAAATGAATGTTGAAAATGAAAAATTAATTAATTAATAATAAAAAAAGAAGTGAGTTCCAGAGACCAGCAGAATTCAAACTTTGAGGAAAAAAACAGCATCAGTGATTCAAAGGACCAAGCTCAAAATTCTGATATTTTAAGAAGGCTCCATGTCATGATCAGTTGCAGGAACTGAGAACGTTTAGCCCGGATAAGAGAAGCTTGAGGGTGACGTGAGAGTTGTTTTCAAAACTTTAGAGTACTGGTACTAGATTTAGGCCTGTGTTTGGCTTCAGATGGCCAGTCTAGGAGCACCAGGAGTGGGGTGTAGGAGAGAGTAGAAAGGCTGGAGGAGGATGGACAAAAGGTAAGTTCAGTTTGCAGGCAGGAGAAACTTTCTAATAACCCAAATTATCTAAGCATAAAAGCATTTGCCTCAAGATGCAGTGTGTTTGCCCCTTCAAGGAGTCACCTAGTGAAGACTGGAAGATCACTTACTGACAGTTGCTATTGGGGAGATTCTTGATGATTCAGGGACTGGATTTGAAGTGTCCTGAGGTCCTTTCCAAATAGGAAATTCTGGGATTCTGTCCCAGGGTGACCCCAGATCTGGAGTAAAATGTTGCCTCTCTCTTTGCATAGCCTCCCTATTGGTCTCAGCGCAGCAGCTTTCTTTTGATGCTTTTGAGTTTTCTGTATGTGGAAGCCACCCCTCTGCACCTGCCTCCTTGGGACAGTTGGTTTCTGCCATGCATATACACACTGCAGACTGTGGCCAGAAGCACACATGTGAACATTTGTTCTTTACCACAATTCAATTAATGCAGGTTTTGATTAAGATAGAACCTAATTGTAATCTGCCCTAAATGGTTTATGCTTGCAAAAGTCATTTCCTATACCCCTCCCCTCAGACACATACATCATTATAAAATGAATTCATTTCTCCTCAGACATAACAAACTCTCCTGGAGGGCAGAAGGGGCTCCTTTATTTTTATCTCTGTATTTCCCAACCCTAGCACAGTGCGGGTATTTACTAAATGTCTGTTAATTGAGTTTTTGCTTGAACCATGAAGCTCTCCATGGATATGTCCTTTAACTTGGACTGTTACAACATGGTGGTTCCAATCCCTGACTCAGAGAAAGGCATGAAGAGCATCTTCATCCATTCTGCATGTGCACAAATCTGAGAGGGAGTGGTCACCAACTGGATTTAGATAGTCAGGGCAGAAAGGTTCTTGCCAGGCTACAATAGTAGTCTGAATCTAATTTAAAAATAAAAGCCTTAATGGGGTAAATATAAAGTCCTACGATTCTTAGAACCTCATCGTGGAAATAAATATTGGAATCCCTCCATTCCAATTCAAACCTGAAAAAAATCAGTAAACAATATTCCTAGCACGTCAAGACACATTACACCTCAAGGAGCACCAAAATGCTGGGAACATGAGGGATCAATGAGCCTGACTTTTTTTCTTCCTATTCTAGAACCAAAGACTTGCCATTAAGCCTTCAAAAAGTCGTGAAGCTTCTCCTCATCTGAACTTGTTTGCACAAAATAGATCCATCAGGGAATTTTCTTTAAGAAGTACCAAACTTTATGAAGAAATAGGCCTAGAAAAGTCAGTTACAAAATCAAACAATAGAACATTGTCATATCAAAGTCTAAGCACCATTATAGGACTTCCAAAGCATCAATGCCTGACTACATTTACATGTATGGGTATATACATACATGCTTGCACATAGTTCACAGAAGAAATATATGCTGACAAGAACAACATTTATCAGATAGTCTTCTGAAGCGAAGGGCACACCATCCGCTGAAAGGGAGAAGATGCCTGGGGGCAGTGGCCTGATGTGGCCAAAGAATAAACTCCCAGCTATTATTCTTTGGGAATCTTTGGGTCCCTTGGCCAAGTTCTAAAGAAGTAACTTTCTGAAGGACTCTGATACCATAGCTTGTAGAGGTCCAATGTTGTCTTTCTATATAGCAGAGGTCTTCAGTTTCTGAAGCAGATTTTCCATTCAGTGCCATTGCTCTGGGAATGCTGCTACCAGCACTGGTGAATACTGCTACCAATGCCTGTGGGAAATACACATCCTTCCAAACATTTGAAGTTCTATTGATGAATGAGGAAAGGGAGGCGAACTTATGTCCCTTCCAAAAGCAATTTTTTCAAACACCATTGAAGAGGGCATTACTTCAACTTCTAGAAAATTTGTTTCTCGGCTCTCTCCCTCTCTTTCCATTTTCATGAGACCCAAGTAATAAAAGGCTGAGGAGAAATTGAGCTGTCTGGAGCAGAGATAACTTCTGTAGTAGAGTCCAACCAAAATCTTTTAGTGAAACAGAATCCTCATTAGAGAATTAAGCAGAATTTACAAAAAAGTTTAGGGCTAAACCTGATAGAGGCTTGGGAGGGTGTCCTAGGTGAGCAGTAAGAGAAATAGTAAAACATATCAAATGTCTGTAAGCACTAATTACCAGGCTGTTTGTTATGTGTTCCAGAAGAGTCTGGCCCCTGGAGAAAAAAAAGCTTTTTAATCAGATGGATTAAGTCACTCTTAGCCTAAGGTAAGGGAGTGGCAGACCTTCACTTTAAGGGGAAAATTGCTGAGATTATATAGAGTGTGTGAAGGACCTCCTTCCTCCCAGAAGCAAGGCTCAAGCCCTGGGTGCCCAGCTGAAAATAGAGACAAGAACCCACTCTTATCCTTCTACAGAAGAGATGGCACCTGGGATCAGGACTCTAGTTGAAGCCAGACATTTTAAGCAGGCAGCACATCTCCAACCACCTGCTCAGTGAAAGCAGCAGGCATGGAATGGAGAAACAAGATCCTCACAAAGCCTCTCGGTACAGTAGAACATTGCTTGGCAAAGATCATACACCTGATAAGCCCAGCAAAGGTTGAGAGATGGCTTGCCTAGAGGGACAGGTTGCCCGGCAGCATGAGAAGCATGAATATTCCATTTCTCAATCTCTCTCTCTCTCTCTCTCTCTCTCTCTCTCTCTCTCTCTCTTTGTATATGTATATATATATACACATATACGTGTATGTGTATATGTACATGTAGACATACACATATTATATATATATATATATCTGTATGTGTGTGGGTATGTATGTGTATATATACATATATGCATATGTTTATATGTATATATATTAACATTTATATATTTTAAAAAACACAATTGATGATCCCCCTTGAGGGGTCTAGGCTGCCTTCATAGCAGGAAGGAGAGGAAGAAAGGGAAGGGAATTGGGAAGGAAGGAAATAAGCACTTGTACCAATTCTTACATGCCAGGCTTTCTGCTAAATGACTTACAGACATCATGTCATTTGAGCCTCACAACAATCCTAGGAGGTAGGTCCTGTTACTATCCC
This sequence comes from Phalanger gymnotis, assembly GCA_028646595.1. Lineage (NCBI taxonomy): Eukaryota > Metazoa > Chordata > Mammalia > Diprotodontia > Phalangeridae > Phalanger > Phalanger gymnotis. The sequence goes on along the minus strand of JAQQSZ010018214.1, from coordinate 6,820 downwards.
TCACTGAGAAAACTGAAGCAAACAGGTTAAATGGTTTGCTAACTTGACTCTAGGCAATCATCTGTTGGATGGGAGATGGTGAGATTTTCTTTCATTTATGGGTTGGATTCAATAACCACCTAGGACTTTTCTATTTCTGAAATTCTGTGACTCATTTTACAAAAAGAGTTGAGAAAAATACTTTCTAAGTGAGTTGGCTAAGGTCACACATTGAATATGGTAACATGGGCTCTGGAATCTATGATATGTGTCTGTATTCATTTGGAAAACTTGAAGAGAAAAGAATGGAAAACTGTCACGCTCTTTCTCCATCATGCAGGAGCACACATATGTGCACACACACGTACATACACACATTTCAAGTCATAACCATTTATGACTGAGGCAAAAAGAATCTTAAATGTACACATTAATGCAAACATTATGGGGGAAGAGAAAGGAATAAGCATTTATTGAGCACCAACTGTGTGCCAGGCCCTGTGCTAAGCACTTTGCAAATATCTTATTTGAACCTCCCAACGATTCTGCAAATGGATATGGTCATTATCTCCAATTCATTCTTGAGGAAATCAAGATAAACCAGAGTGAAGTGATTTACTTAGGGTCTCACAGCAAGGAAGTGTCTGAGGCTGGATCTGTGTTCAAGAATTCCTCATTCCAGGTTCAGGGCTCATGGCACGACACCACCAGCTAGTTTATGTCGACAAAACAAAAACAAAAAAGCCTTCTGGATAAGTGCTGCTATCCATGAGTGGCGTAGAAGGCATAGGGGCATAGAATAGCAGATACTTCCAATGCATTTTCCAGTTTGGAGAGCACTTTCTCCCCACTATCCCCTTAGCTCCACAGCACAATTCTGCGAGGGCAAATTGTATTGTGATTATTTTTTTTTGCTGATCAGTAAGTAAACTGAGGCTTAGTGGAGAGGTTAAGTGACTTGTCCAGGGTCACACAGGGAAGTGGCTGAGGCAGGATTTCAAAAGCAGATCCTACTGATTTGGGCTCCAGGAGAGAGAGAGAGAGAGAGAGAGAGAGAGAGAGAGAGAGAGAGAGAGAGTAGGTGGAGAGGAAGAGAGAGGGGAGGAGAGGAGAGGGTGCCAGGACAAAAAATATGAACGAAGGAAGAGCATCTGTGTTAGCCAGTGGAAGAGAGAGATGGGAAGGAAATGGGAGTCAGGAAGAAGACTGGCTGACTCCAATGGAACAATTGGAGCAGGGAGCAGCCAGGGGAACAAGACCTCCTGAGTGGGCAGTGCTGGATCAGTTTCATCCCAGGACTGAGCCTCCATCCCCTGCTGCTCCCCCTGTTGTCCGTATTCTTAACAACCTTCAGCCTATCACCCTGGGCCTTTCCCCAAAGACGTGTATTTATATGTCAAGCCAGGTGGTAACCCCAGGGAACCTGAATTTCCTGACCTGTCCCAGATCTCCAGGTGCAGGCCTGAAACAAGAAAAATGAGGTCACAAATGAGCCACTGAACAACATTTTGGATTTCATTAACTCTTAGCTCTACAGATGAAAGAGACATCAAGAGTCATCTAGTCATATGCTCCTTATTTTATAGATGAAGAAGCTGTGGCAAAGGAAGGAAGGTGATTTGCCCAAGATGACATGGACAGTAGGCTTTGCACTCTCACTCCAGGCCCAGGGACCTATGCACTGCACTGGCTCCAACATCACCCTCTATGTATTCACTTATTTCTATCACAGCTGTCCCCTGCTCCCCACCCTACCCCTACATCCAGAGTCTGGTAAAGCTAAAGAAGAAACAAAACCAGAAAGAAAAGCCAAATAAAGTTGAGAGGACAGACAGCTTCTGTGTTCTGAATGTTGGAGATGAGCAATTGCTCTATCACCTTCCTGGGATACCTAAGCAAACTGAGATGCCCTAGGCCCTAGGGTGTTCCCATACCAAGGAATGAACATGGCTGCTCTGGTCTCCCGTAGAGAAGTCAAGCCTATGGCACGTCCACTGTATTCTCCTGCTCAGAGCAGAACTGCCAGGGCTGGTGAAAATGGCCCTCAGGAAGGAAATGGCCCTGTGTCTTTACAGACACTCAGATCCATCCACTGCCTCTCGCCTGGCCCCAGCAGCCCAGGAGTCTAGCCACAGAATACCATACTGCCCAGCTACTTATGTGACATTTACTAAACAGAGTTTAATGGTGGTGACATTTTAATCTAATTCATCAATTTAATAGCTTTCCTGAAAATGCTCCATTTACTCAGGCACTCTGGGTTTCTTTCCTATTCTCTAATAATTTTTTGTTGTTCATTTTCTATTGAAGCAGGGATTCTTGAAACAGTGTGTTCAATCTTGAAGACTGTAACATCAGAAAAAGCATTATCATTAAAAGCCTCTTTAGATTAAGAAGTGGTAAGCAATTATCATTTTACAGGATTTTTCCTCATTTGTCTCAATGATGGTAAATCATTGGGCCCAAGACAAGGATTCATGGGAATCCATGTCTATATGCCAGGGGTCATTTTTGGAAATGCAGCTGTACATTATTATGAAGTTCCAATTTATAATGTGTATTCTTCGCTAAAAAAAATCTTTACTAGTGATCTCTGGCAATGACCATGACAAATATGGTCCATCAGCTAAAGGGCTTTAGCCTCAGATCTTTCTACTAAGCCAGTAGAATATATCAGATAAAATGATGACTGGAGAAATGATGCCATGAAGAATCCTAGACTGGCCAATGGGGCATTGTGGGTGCTGACTTTCCAGTTCCAGGAATGTATATTCAGAGAACTCTATTTATACCTTCTTCTGAAGCTTGGGTAGGGCAGGAAAGGGCCTCAGTACACAGACCAGGGTCTGGTATAAAGAGAGCACTTAAAATGTGCATTGGCTTTCCATGACTTAATTCTTACTCTCAAAGTTTGCAGCCTTGAGTGTGTTCTTGAGACAATCTGTGATTTTTTTGATTGGGATTTCACTTTCTGTGTTCAGATGTTCTGGGCAGTTCTCTTCTGTGATCCTTGGGCTACTGCTATTTATTCTGTCCTTGAGATCCATATGCTTTGTTTTTTTCTGGTGAAATGGCCATAATTTCTTTTAATACTATTGTCTTTTTCTTCCCTTCTTCTAGGTTGACTTTTTCTTCTGTGCATTTACATTTCTTCTCTTTCATTCTCTCTTTTGTTTCTTTGGTGAGGTTTGAAATTACAAATCAGATTTTCTATTCTACTTATTATTTTTGCTGGACAAGACATACATTCTGCTCTCATTCTCAATTTTCTTTTTAACCACCAAAGGACCGTATGCTTAGGTCCAGGTTCTTCTCAAATTCCACAAGGTTGTCTGTCTCATCAAGAGCTGAATCATTTTCCTTAATTTTGCAGTATTTATATTCATGCATGCCTGAACTCATTTACTAGATCTGAAGGCCCAATTTCCTTCTGCTGTGACTACTTTTCCTTCTGGTTTACCTGCTAATGTTCAAGGTCTTTGAAATGTGTTTTTCCCAATCTTTGGCACTTTCAGTCTCCCTCCCCCATCCATGCACACAAACCTTGCTTATTTCCCTAATCATTCACTACTTGAGTCATTCTCTGAATGTTGTTCCCTTGGGGACTTGGTCCCAAAGGGTATTAGGCTTATCTCCCATTGGGAAAGTCATGGTTCACCAGCCTAGATCTCAGCTCCATCTTACATTTGGGGTATTGGAACTGGCTCCAGCTGGATGCAGTGCTCTTTCTCTCATTTTTTGTAGAATTCTGCATACCTCCCCACATGCAGAGTGTCCGATCCTAGTAACCTGTCCTACTCCTTCTTTTCCTTAGTTCTCTCACCCAGCACCATCAGTTCAGAGCCTACTTTCCCTGGCACCGGTAGTTCAATACTTCGCAACACCAGTGCTTCCAGGTTGTAGCCCCCGGAAGGTTTTTGCTTCTGAAGGCCTTGCTCTTGAACGTCAAGCTGCTTATTGAAGCAAATTTCTGCAGTCTGAAGCTGGGATCTCAATGGCACTGGAAAATCAGAGTAGGAATGGGATGTAGGGGTGAGTTTTGATGTAAACCTGTGTTGTGTCCTTGGGTTTTCTAGTACAGCCTTACTACTGGCACTGTCAGAGATGGGGTGCTGAGTAAGCTCAGGGTCCCTGAACTTTGGATCCTGGGTAGTTTTTTAAAACTTCTTTTAGATTCTGGATGTCTTAGACCATGGAAAGAGCCTAAATTGCTTTATCTTTGGCACATAATTTTTGTTTAAAGAGGTTTGAGAGATTGTGGGAATTAGAAAAAAAAATCTAGTCCATTGTGGCTCTGACCCTCACTTTCTTTTTTTTAAATAATATTTTATTTTTTCACCA
>JAQQSZ010018213.1:0-10625 GCA_028646595.1 Phalanger gymnotis | reverse complement strand
TGTAAAAAGCAAACAAGGGGAAAAAAATCATAGTACTGAAAATGAGGCACTTTCTAATCTGCCTGGACATTATCCTTTCCTTAATACCTTTCCTTTTTATAGTTCCCACTTAAGAAATTTCCTCTTCTTGCCAGTTTCTCATGAACTTTGGACTGTGTGTTAAGGAATTTAACAGGATGCAAAATGGGATGAAATTTGAATGTAATTCATTGTATAAGCCCTTGGTGGGGGAGGGGGGGTGGGGAAGTCTGATTTCCTTAAATAGTTAACTCAGTCAGTCTGAACTGAAATGAAGCCAAAGAAGGGAAAACTCTGCAGGTCCAAATGCACAACAAACTTTAGCTCAGGTCTTCTTGAGCTTTCTGAATATATCCTCTTTACAATATTGAGCTTCAGATTACAATGTGTGACCAGATGACTTCCTAGAAGCAGAGCACAGGAGACCAAGGGTCTGCTGCTATGGTTTTTTGTATGTCAAAGAAAAAAGTGAGAAATTGGAGCAGTATAACATTCCCACTCCTACCACCTCTACATCCTCCCCCTCCAAATGCCATTGATTGGTGTACCAGGTTCTCTTTGTTCAACTAGGCTAGTTGATGCCCCCAGGTGTCTAGCTGGAAATCTCCTTGTTCCTGACCACTTGAAGAAATTGTATATGTGACTTAAGCATGTTTTGGGTATGCCCTTAAATCCTGGGGTGGCCCCATCCCCTTGAAATAGAGAGTCTTGGAGCAGCTGTGACCTATGAAGAACTGGATGGGCTGCTGGAGTACTTTATGGACACTCAGCAGGAATAAATATTTTTTTTTTTGGCTCAAGCATTTAATTAGGTTGGTTATTGATAGGTTGTGTGATGAAATGGAGCAGGACCCAAACAGAATTCTCATCAGCCTTCTTTCCAGGACCATTTATTTGCCTTGGGAAACTTGATGGTATCTACACCTAGGGAACTATATGCTTCACCCACCATTGTGTCCTCTGTAATTTGACATATTCAGAATTCAGTTCTGATGCACAACTAATTTTTACAAGGATGTGACAGAACACTTTTGGTACAAATAGTATATAGCTATTGTATGTCAAGTCACCATATAATTTTGTATATGTTTCTGTGTGTATCTATGCATGCATATGAGAGTATATATATTGTGTATGTGTGTATATATGAGAGAGCACTAGGTGAATATACAAATAGACATTGAAATTGTGTAGGTGTGAGAGAACACTGAATTTAGATACAGACGTTGAAATTATAGTTCAGGGTGTAATCTATATATAATAAATAAGAACATTGAAATTATAGTTTGGGGTATGTAAATATTAGATATTCTATATCTATGTTATATAATGATATAACATCATATATTGTCATATATAATACAGGATAGATCTACAGTTAATATATAGTATAATCTATATAAATATCTTATTTATATTATTTAAAGAATAGATATATTGTAAACATAAAATTATATATCAGTGTGCATGTATAATATAACATCTACACATATCCACACTCCAAACTATAATTTTTTTTTGAGGGGGGAAGGCAAGGCAGTTGGGGTTAAGTGACTTGCCCTAGGTCACACAGCCAGTAAAGCGTATCCTGTTGGAGGCTGGATTTGAACTCAGGTCTTCCTGACTCCAGGGCCACTCTGCCACCTAGCTACCCCCAAACTGTAATTTCAAGGTTCTCTCTTAGATATTTTTATCTTCCAGCTAAGGTTCTTTTATCTGCTCTGTATCTATCTGGTGTGGTCCGGTCTATACCTATTGTCTCCTCCATTAGAATACAAGCCCCTTGAGGACAAGGATTGTTTTTGTTTTTTGCTTTTGCTTTGAATCCCCAGCAGTTAGCACAAGTGCTAAATGATTTGTTTTTTCCTTTTCAAATTTTCAAATTTTATTTTATTTTTTAGTTGATTTTCCCTCCCTCCCACCTCTTGTCCCCCATTGAAAAAAAAAGAAAAACAAAGCTCTTCAAACAAATACGTCAAACAAAACCAAATCCCACATCGGCCATATTAAAAAGTGTGCCTCATTCTACTTTGTTGTATTTGTTTTTCAAAAATGATTCACCTGGTTCTGCTCACTAGACTTTGTCTGAGCCCATCCAAGTCTTCTGTGGTTCCTCAGAAACTTCCCCTTTCTTCATTTCTTAACTAAAAATAGTATTCCGTTACGTTCATACGCCACTTTGTTCAGCCGTTCCCATTTGCAAGTACCCCTTCAGTTTCCAGTTCTTTAAAAGCACAAAATATGCTTGAAGTGTTTTTGATGTGGATCATGCTTTAATGCTTACCAAAGGCTTTTTGATTGATTGTTGACCATTTGTCTTGGTTAAAATTGTCTTTCTCACAGTCCCCTTATCTGTCAAGTTGGCCAATGTCCTGTTGACTTCTGCCCTCCCGGAATCCTCCAGCTGACCTTCCCTTTGGTTCTGGGCATTCCCATCTAATGTTTTTCCTGAGTTGAGCTTTTCAACTGGATCTGCATATCCTGGATTCTCCTCATTCTCATTGTCATCACTTTCTCTCTCCTAGCCTTATCTCTAATGTTTTTCAACTTGTCTTATGCTTCTTTTCTTCTTGAATCAGCACTTTCTCTTTTACTCTAGTTCTTAGCACAGAGCTTGGCATACAGTTGGGCATGTTGCTTTACGTTTCTAGGCTTCAGTTGTCTCATCTTTAAGTGGAGAGAGTTAAACTAGATGATGCAAATCTATGATCCTATAGTATTGCCTTCCTCGAATGTTTTGCTAGATAGATGATTCTGGGTTTATGGTCTATGCTTCTTAATTTTGTTTATATCTTATTCCAATTTCTCTGAACATTCCTGGATTTCCATGAGGAGTTTGCTGTGATTTGGATGATAGCATGCTTATCACATTTAAAGATGACACAAGTTTGGAAGGCATAGCTAACAAATTTAATGACCGTCAGCAGCCAAAAGAGGTGATAGACTAGAATGATAGGTCCAACCTAAAGTGATGAAATTAAATAGGAAAAAAATTTCAAGTCTCTTTCTTGGACTCCAAAAAAAAATAATCGTATTAACAAGTATAAGATGTGGGAAGCACGTGTGGACAACTGTTTGGGAAAAGAAGACATGGACATTTTAAGAGAGTACAAGCTAAGTGCAGATCAGTGCTGTGAGAGCAATCAAAATGGTCATGCTATCTTGGTACATGAAAAACAGCTTCGTGTTAAGAACAAGGGATAGAATAGTTTCACTTCTACCTTGGTTAAGACACACCTAGAGTATTTGTTGTAGGTGTCAATTTAGGGAAGACATGAACAAGCTAGAAAGAAAGGAGCCTCCAAAGAGAGGGAGACGAGCATAATGAGGAGACTGAGGCTTATGGCACCCAAGACTGAAGGAACAAAAGGTATTTAGCCTGGAGGAGAGAAGACTTCGAGTAGATATACCAATCAACAAGTATTTACTAAATGCCTACTATGTGCCAGGCATATAGTAGGGTACAAGTACAAAGAATTAAACACTCCTTCCTCTTAGAAACCTTACACTGTCTTCACAAGTATTTTAAAGGCTACCATATGGAAGAGGAAATAGTCTTTTTCTGCTTTGCCCCAGAGAACAGAATTAGCCTCTGAGCAATGGGTTGAAGTAGCAGATGCAAAATCTAGGTGTAAGAGAAAATGGATTACCAATTATAACTTTCCAAGACTGCAGTGGGATGCTTCGAGAGATTGTGTGCTCTGTTTCCATTTCCTGGATATCTTCACTCTTCTGAATGCTGGCCACCAACATACTTTATTAAATATGCTGTCTTCCAGCTTGAACTCATTCCCTCTATGGAATGAGTCCCCTTTGTGACTTGTATTCTAGCATAAAACCTAGTGGATGAAGGAGATGGTTGTTCAGGATTAGGGACCACTGGCTGGATAGTTTCTGAGGTTCCTTTCAGCTCTGAGACTACATAAGCCTCTGTTTTTGCCTTTTTTGGGTAGCACTTCTCACAGTGCCTGGCACATAGTAGGTGCTTAATAAATTCTTATTGACTTAACTTCTCTAAGGTACCTCAAAGCTCTGAATCTTGTGCTCATATGATCTGACTTGCTTTACCTCTCCATGTCACATAGATCGTTAGGATTATAATATTGGCTCCTTTCAAAGGGATGTAAAAATTCACTTGTAAAACACTTGTAAACCAAAACAGATTATTAAATATCTAAAGAGTAACAATCATATTAATAATAGTTGTCAGTTTTCCCAACAATATTTCAGATGTGGTGATTCATTCCACATGTTAGCCTCCTCATTGTTCCTACAATGCAGTTTGATTATAGCTAGCAGCAAATTCTATCTTGTAATACTTTATTTCTTCTTGAAAATTTTCATTTCATTAATTTATGCTCTTGGGTATATTTCCTAGTTAATGGGAAGATAAAATTAGCTATACTTAACCACATCAGCCATATTATGGAAGGGAAATTTTAGGCAATATGTTTAAGTGATTTGCTTTAGGATTTAAAGACCTTTATTTCTGAGCTTAGATTTTTACTTCTCCTTGCAGTAAGTTTATAAGCAAGATGTTTTAGACTTTGGTGGTTTAAATACTCTTTTACATCTATTGCCATAGACTGAGGCCCCATCTTTTGCCAAATGTGAAATTGTAGAACAAAATCAAGCATGTGCTTTACATTAGGTTGAATTATATCTGTTCGAGGTACATGTGTGGAAAAATCCTGAGAGTTCACATTTGGCAGATATGTGCACTACAGGATAAAAGTACATATTCACCAGTGTTTTTCTTTCTTTAAGGAATTCATACTGGGAACTCTATTGTGTTTCCTAGAACTTCAACCCTTTGGTAAAGTCCTGGTGATGTTTGTGTGGGGTGTGTGTGTTTGTATATATTCATAGAGTATTACATGACTACAATTTTGAGGATAATTATTAATGAAAAAATGGGAAACACTTCTGGCTCATTAAAAAAAATAGTTTATTTCTTAAAACTTCTGAGAATATAGGCTTGCTCAAAATCATCATCCTCAAGGTATGACATGAAAAGTTTCAGGTAATTCTAGGCCTGGTACTAAATTTCTGATGAAATAAAAATCCTTCCTGTTGGATTTTTTCCCCTAAATAAAATACATTTTCTCTTGTATGTTTAAAAGCATGTAAATGAGTCTATAAGGAATATAACCATGGAGTACTCATTTACCCAAGCAAAAATTTCAATATTCTTTTCTTTCTGCAATACTAATGGTTAATTCTATAGTTGACTGTCTTAGGGATGGATCCAAGGTACCTTGTGTCCTATCAAAATGGTTCTCAAACTCCCAGGTCTGAGGACAACTTTGACAAAAGAAAAGGTGTTTTAAGATCCCTACAACTAAATTGAGGCATTAACTTGGCTTCCAATCTAGTGTCTCGGCCACATTGTTAGCATTTTCAAGGACTACTATGTTGATCGAAATTATTAATGTGTTGTTGTCTCTGCTGGGGTTTATTGACCAATAAATGATAAGTGTCACTATCAATGTGTATTTCTCCAGGGCACAGTAAACAATTTCATTTAAACAGTATACTGGTACAGGATAATTGCTGGGATGCTTTATGGGTAGAAAGAAATGTGTGATATAGAAAAGAAATCTGGGAACAAGGCTAGCATAATACCTTTGGAAGAACAGTGTTTTTCTCTTCTTAAAGATAATATTACTTATTATAGCCATTGTGGTTGGAACACAGTTCAGATGACCAAGGAGCAGGTGAAATAGTAAAAGGTGATACTTCATCTGGAATCAAAATTTTTTTAACCTCCTGAAATCACTTTTGTTCTATAATGAAAATGTTTCTATTTCAAACTACATATGCATTCTTTTAAAAAATTATTGTAAATTTAATAGCCATTAACAAAAACATTCAAATAATTTTTTGCTGAAATCACACTTAAATCCCAACTTTAAATTTTAAAAGGTGTATATTTACTTTAACCAAATTTTAAAAAATCTTGTTTCTATATCTTCTTCTATGACTGTGATGTAGAGGCAGTGGAGTACAGTCTAGAGAATGCCAGACTTGGCCTCAGGAGGCCTGGGTTGGGATCCTACCTTAGCCCTTGATAAGTTTTATATAAATTAGAGTTGTCTTTTTCTATATGTCTTTAAATGTGTGTGTGTGTATGTGTGTGTTTGTGTATTTCTTGCTGTTGCTTTTCATAGTGTGCCATGTACTACTCCTGCTCTGCTATGTAAAGATACTTTATATGTCTTTCAATATTTCTTTGTATTCTTCATATCTGTCATTTTTTATGATACAGTGATATTCTATTGCATTGACATACTACTGTTCATGCAGGCCTTGCCAAATTTTGGACACATAGGTTGTTTTTAGGTTTTTTCCCTTCCCCTTTGACATTCTTCTTCCCTTCTTTTCTCCTTCCCTATTTGTTTGCTTATTGTCTCCCCCCTTTAGATTATTAGCTCCCCCTGTGACCTCCTTGAGGGCAGGAACTCTCTTTTGCTTCTTTTTATATTCCCAACCATTTATCCCAATGCAGGCACATAAGAGACACTCAATAAATGCTTATTGACTGAATAATTAATTGAGTTATGAAACAGGGAGATACATACTTATTTAATGAATTCTCAAGTATTCTAAAAAATATTATGTACAACAATCAAAAAAATTTCCTTTTGATAGTATAGTTCTTTGACCAATGATAAGTTAATTAACTTATTAGTGGTAAGGTAGGATTCAAACTCTTTCCACTGTCTCACTGTTGCCTCTCCAGAAGATGAAAAAGAGAGACAGATAGAGAAGAGAGAGAGACAGACAGGGAAAGAGACAGAGATAGGAAAAGAGACTGAGGGGAAAGAGACAGATAGAAGAGAAAGAGAGACAGGGGAGACGTAGACACAGAGAATAAGAGTATTTGGGGCACGATTAGTGTCCCTAGTTCAATTCTTAACTTTCCTTTGCTAATACAGGTGCTGTCTGTTTAGACATGAGATACATGAGAAAGATAATCCTTGAATGCAGTTTGGGGCCACTTTTTGCAACCAAATCATCTCCAGCATCAATTAAAATAGTTTAAAAAATCAGTTTAGATGAAACTTTGTTTACTAGCTTCGCATACTAGGTTATGAGTCAACAGGCCAGTTTGACCTCCTAGCGTGGCATCCTATGCAATTGAATGGATCTTTCCACTAGATACGGGCCAATAGAGATGCCTATCTCAGGGTCTCCTTTCAGGTATCATGATATTCCAAAGTGTACTTCACTTATGCCACCCTTGCTATAGAATAAGCTTAATGTAGATCAACCATAATTCAGCCTGAATTCTTGCTCATGGTAAAAACTTTACAATAAATTGTCTTGAAAAATATCCTATCTGATTTGGCGTAAATGAGAGCAAAGCTAATGTTAAGAACATATGTGAAACAATTAACTAGCTCTATTTTTAAAGTTATTGCCCCTGTGTGTATGATTTGCCATGTTTTTAATGCATGAGGGGCATTTACTTGGAAGGGCTCAGAAATGGCTTCAGATCCCGGCTCAGTCACTTAATTTCACTGTGTGACCTTGGACAGATCACTGTGCCTTAGTTTTCAATTTTTATGATAAGGGGAAAATAATATCAGCTCTCTCTGCCTTGTAGAGCTATTACAAGCACCTACTTCCCTGGGTTGTTGTGAGGATCAAATGATATGTTTATAAAGCACAGTGCCTGGGTTGTAGTAGGCATGATATAAATGATGATTGTGACCTTTGGTAGGGTCAGCTTTTTTGCCTGTTGTGTCGTTCCATTGACTCATTGGGTTTGGAGTTATAATTCTGTCTCATTCAGGGGACAACTCGGTGGCCCTAGGAAAATCACTTCACTTGGCTTCCCCTAGTTTCCTTATTTCTAAAACGGGAGTAATTATAGCACCTACCTCCCAGGTTGTTACAAGGAATAAGCGAGATAACATATAAAGTGCTTTGTGCTATATGCTGGCTAGCTTTTGTCATCGTTGTTGTTAGTAACAGTAATATCTCACATCTGTTTTTCTTAACTTCAAAAAAATTCCTGACAGTTATGTCCTCCAAATTCTCTTTGTAGGTAGTGAACAGGAGGGGTTTAAGGAAAGATGAGTATCATCCATTGAACAAACAGTTACTAAGCGCATCCTATCTTAAAAAGCTCTATGGTAGATGCAGTTGTGGGACAGAAAGAAGAACTAGACACAGGCTCTAGTATTGTTGGAGACATAAGACATTCACAAATAACTTTAATACACAGTGTAATGTGAAAATATAATATGAGTTGCAAACAAAGGATTATATTAATTAAAAGGAAGGAAAGACCACTTCCTACAGGGGAGAACAGAGAAGGTTTCTTGGATAAGATAAGCTGTGCTTGGAAGGATGAGTTGGAATTAGACAGGGGGACATTCAAAAAGATTGTTGTTCTTATATGGTCAATCTCCCCATGAGCATGAGTAATGGTGGAGTATATTCGAACTCTTTCAAAATAGCTGCAATCTCTGCTTCCACATTTTCCTCAACTTCTGGTTCGTGGATATAAAAAAAAAAGCTTCAAAGGAATGGGATGTATATGCAAATGCTATTAACTGGAATACAGGTTACAATTTTAAGTAGCCTAATAGGAGAAATACAAATAAGCTTTTTTCTTATTTTAAGATAAAATTTGGGAGTGGGAACTAATATATTGGAAAATGTAGGTGATATAAAATAAAAATGTATCAGTGTATCAAAAATGTATCGATTTTTTCTTTTAAAAATAGAAAACTCCTTGCACAGAACTCTAAATGTGACTTTTTCCAGTTTGTATCTGATCCTCAGCAATACAAGGCTGAGGGGTCTGGGGACAAAATTTCAGTTATTGTACATGCTTAGTCCTTGCTAAAATGCCCCATATTTCATAGATTTAAAGAATCCTAGGGTTAGAAGAAACCTCTTAAAAGTCTTCAGGTTCAGTCCCCTGCCAAGTGGATAAATCTGCTATCCCACATTTGGGTTTCACCCTAAATCGGCATATTTATCATTGGGAATTCTGAATTCAAAGGAGTACCAAGGATTCAGGTAGTGAAATAAACCCATAAATAATCTCTGATATCAGCATTTGATACCAATAGAAGCCAATGCTATCATGTTTTAAGAGAAATTCAATTCCAGTATTTTTTTTTTATTTTAGAGAAATCATACCTTTGAGCCACTTTAAAACATGTGGAATATCTATTACAGCTAAGGAATTTGTGGCTTTCTTTGATTGTGTCCTCTGACTCTGGTATATACATTAACTTATCTATGCAGAGCAGATGGACCTGCACGCAGAACAAAGAGGACTTACCTTTTAAATGGTTTTAAAATCAAACAATATTTTAAATAGTTGGTATTAGAACATGATCCATGGTGACATGGAAAAAAATTGAATACAAGAGAAATATTTTATAGTTTGCTCTTTAAAATTCTGAAATTCAATTCACTTTTCCTTTTTCGTCTTGAGGAAGTTTGGTTTTTTTCCTCCCAATGAATGTTGTGTGTGTGTATGTTTTAAGAGACTTTCCTATTGGTAAATTATTAATCATCATTCCAATGTTTTTCATGTTTGAAATACCAGTCCGCCCTGTCCATGGGGATTAGATCTCTGTCTATAATCGGCAGAGGGTTCTGGAAAGTCAGAATAGTTGCGGCTTGCTCTGTAGCAGTCCTTCAGAAAAAATAAAAAAGCAGTGGTTTTACAGGAAGTTTGCTTGCCCAGGATTTGACAGTTGCCAATTGTCAAATAGCAATTTCTATATCAAATCATGAGATACCATGAACTTGGGAGGAATAAGATTGTGGGAAAGTTTAGGGGCTGGGTTGTTTTGTTTTTGTTTTTTTCTCAATGATTTTCAGAGTGCCTGGAATGTCCTTGTAGCTCAGTGATCTTTGAACATATTTCAGGATCTGTTTGACTTTGGGGCTGGTCTGGATATGTTTACATACTGAATGCTGAAGACATTTTTTCTCATAGTGCATATTTGATTCCTTATTTGGGGAATCCATCAACATGGCAGTCAAATTAAGAGGCATTTATTAAGTGCCCACTATATGCCAGGCACAATACTGAGCACTGGAGATATAAAGAAAGGAAAAAATAAAAAACAAAAAAAAAAACCAAACCCAAAAGCAAAACAGCCTCTGCTTTCAAGGAGCTCACATTAAGAATGGCAGTCAATTTGTAGGTAGAATGCTGGCCCTCAGACCATTTCTGGTTCCTTCCACTTATTCTCCTTGTGATCCTGGAAAGTTCCTTTTGTAGTTTTGTCTTCATTTCCTATAGCTGTAGGAAAGGCGTGCGCAGCATCAGTGATCACTCTGTTCTGTCCTATTCCACAACAACAATGTATATGGCTTCCAGTTTGCTTTTTGAAGTCAGCGTGGCATGGTAGGGGACTGGATTCAGAATCAAGGGATCTTATTTCAGCTCCCAGCTCTGCAACTTATTACCTATATGATCTTTGGGCCTGTCACTTGACCCTTTTGAGCTTCCAGTTCCTCATAAGCAGAATGAGAAGCTTAGATGAGATGACCAATATGATCATTTCTAGCATTAAGTCTGTGAAACCAAGTGCCAAAATTCTCTAATTTTTTGTCTCAAGTTTTGTTTT
>JAQQSZ010018212.1:0-10625 GCA_028646595.1 Phalanger gymnotis | reverse complement strand
GTTGTCTTCCATTTTTTAGTTCCTTTGATTCTGTTTTATATCTTGGTTTCTCATAAAGTCACAGCTTCCACTTGCTCCAATCTAATTTTAAAGGTAGTATTTTCTTCAGCAGTCTTTTGGACCTCCTTTTCCATTTGGCTAACTCAGCCTTTCAAGGCATTCTTCTCCTCATTGGCTTTTTGGAGCTCTTTGAACATTTGACTTAGTCTATTCTTTAAGGTGTTAGGGAAAGTTAAGGTTGAGGGAAAAGGGAATGAGTGGATTCGGGTGACAGAAGGGAGGGCTGACTGGGGAACAGGGCAATCAGAATATATGTCATCTTGAAGTGAGGAGGATGGTAGAAATGGGGAGAAAATATGTAATTCAAAATCTTGTGGAAATCAATGCTGAAAACTAAAATATTAGATAAATAATGAAAGAAAAAATAAAAATTAAAAAGATAAAAGAGCAGATAGATAAAATTCTAGCACAATGCCCAATTTTTTTTCTGAAGAGAGCAGAGGGGCCAACCTCTAGCCCAACCTTTTGCTTTCTCTTCTGTCAGGAAACAAAATCTTTCTTACAGAAAAGTCAAGGAAGGAGACATTAGAATTGCTCATTTTTGCCCCCCTGAAAGCCATATGTAAACAGACATGCATGGGTACATGTAGGCTAAATTGGCTAAACAACAGCATTATCTACATATAAAACTTAAATTTGCTGCTTGGCATTGCATGAATCATGAATTACCTTTTTTCAAAAAGTCTTTTATTGCTGGATGTCACATCCCACATACAGTCTTTGACCATGTTACAGAAAAAAAAAAAACTTAGTGTTAATGTCACATGAGCAAATAGTTGCCTCAGTACCCCTAGGTAGCTAGATGTCATAGTGGATATAGTTTTGGACCTGAGTTCAGGAAACATGAGTTTAAATCTATCTTCAGACCCTTGGTAGCTGTGTGACCCTAGGCAAGTCACTTATCTTTGTTGTACCTTAGATTATTCACCTGCAAAATGGAGGTAATAATAGCATCTACCTCTCAGGGTTGTTGTGACAGTAAAGTGAGACAATATTTGTAAAGTGTTTGGAATACAGTAGGTACATAATAAATAAATAAAACAGGAATAAATCTCCTTCTTTCCTACAGCAATGGGTCACTAAATACCACCCTTTCCTTGTGTTTCTCCTATCTATGAACCCTCCTCCCCCATCGTAAAGTTTCCAGAAAGCTTCTTACTTTATTCACATTTGAAAACATTTTTCTAAGGGAGAGCAGAAATTTCTTTCTTAAAGTTTGCTACTTTTGTTCTAATGGGGCAAGGATGAAGAGAAAAGGAGGAGAGAGACAGAGAGAGAGAGAGAGAGAGAGAGCCAGAGGCAGAGACAGAGACATAGAAGGAATATACCATTCAAAGTGCCCACTTACTTGTAGGACAGTTATGCTCAGATATAATGCAAATTATGATATTAAGTCTAAATATATGTAGATATCTGGGGGTGGGGTGTTGGCAATGGATATAACATAAAACTGTTAAATCTCCAGAGGCTGGCTATATCAGGAGTTGAACACCATCACTCTGACGCCATTTTCATAGCTACTTTTTGTCACTTTTTTGACAGTGTGTGCGGAGGGAGTGGGGAGAAGAAAATACCCAAGAATGGGAATCTTTTGTCTTCCTGTACCATTTCTCATTACCCACATGACATGCTGTCCTTACATTCAGATGAAGTTATATTTAAAAATGATAATACCAGATGACAGTAATTTTTAAATGAGAAAAAAAGGGCATCTCTCCTTGGTTTCACCTTTGTTTGTAAAAGTCACAGATGGCATAACTAAATTTAGAAGACAGAGAAAATGTACCACATGGGTGAATTAACCTTTCTCCTGTTGCCTTTGGGAGAATGATTATGAGAGAAGAAGTTCTTCCCAATGCTTATGGAAAGTGAGAGGCCTGGGGGATGTATTTCTCTGAACATTTTGTAAATGTTAATCCTTATTTGAAACTTAAAGGTAGTTTTGAATCATGCTCCTTGATTTTCAGATCCCCTGTGTGCTTAAATAACTTATGAATAATAGTGATTCAATAGGTCTTTGATGGTTTTCCAAGTTTTAATCATGTGCCTAATCTCATCTGATGTAATAGTATGTCAGATTTCTATCTACATAGAAACTAATTAGTTGTTTAAAGCCAATACAAGATGTAGTCAAAAGTCTCGATTATATTCATTGAAAGTCTAGATATAATGTATATAGTTCATGCTAAACATTTGGATTTAAATAAAGTTTTTCTTTCTTATTAAAAAAATCATGACTACATATGTATAACCTATATTGAATTGGTGCTTTCTCAGTGAGGATGAGGAAGGCAGGAAGAGAGAGAATGTGGAACTCAAGACTTTAAAAATGAATTTTAAAAATTGTTTTTACATGCAACTGGGAAAAAGATATACAAGCAATGAGGTAAAGAAATCTATCTTTCCCTACAGGAAGATAGAAAAGAAGGGGATAGGAGAAGGGAGGGTAATAGAAGGGAGGGCATATTTGAAGAAGTGGTAATCAAAATGCATTCTGTCCTGGGATGGGGGAAGGGAAGAGATGGGGAGAAAATTTGGAATTCAAAATCTTGTGGAAGTTGACGTTGAATACTGAAAATAAATAAACATATATTTAAAAGTTCACAGTGATAAAAATAGTGTGGGAATGAATTAGGAAGGTGAAGAAGCAAAAACTTAAGGGAAAGAATAACATAGATAAATTCATTTCTTGTCAACATGCTACTCTTAAACAAGGTAAAATAGCATTCTTTACCTAATAATTAATTGTGATTTGATGTGGATAGAAAATTATTTCTTACTTTTGTTTCTGCTTCACTGTTATCAACATTTGACAGTGTTAATCAATAGTAACAAAAGAGCAGAAGCTTTTTCTGAACAACCAGATAGAGCAGAGCTCAGAAAACTAGAGATCTGCCTTTGTACAGCCTAAACAAAAGAAAAAACAAAACAACAGCAATAACCAACCGGCTCCCCAAACAGCTATCACTCTTAAAGATGTCATAAGTCCATGAATCATTAAAAATTAGCTAAGTCTTTGTCATCTGGGGAGTGGAATGAAAGGGCAGGTAATTTAATAGATGAGTATTTTTACTTATTTCTTCTGCCTGTCATTTTCTTCTGAAGATTTTATGATTTGTGCTTTTACTATCCACCTTTTAAAAAATTGATATCATCAATATAAAAAAATTTAAAAATCAATAGTTAATAGAAATTTGAACCAGAGTTTCTTATTTGCACCTCTAAGCAGCTGGCAGAATCAATCATTAGAGCCTGACGCTCAGAATCAAGGAGATCAGAGTTGAAATTTGGTTTCAGACATTTCCTATGTGATCTTGGGGAAATCATTCACTCTCTGTCTCAATTTCCACATCTGTAAAATGGAGATAAGAGCACCTATCTCACAGATTTATTGTGAGGATAAAATGAGATATTTGTAAAGATATTTGCAAACCTTAAACAACTATTTTAATGTCAGGAATTACTATTCCTATCATTACATAATTTGGTAGTGTGAGAAGGATATGCAAGGGAGTTTTGTTTTTCTTTTAAATCTATATCTTAAACACTTTTTTTCCTCTCTTGGCCCCATTAGCATACTCAATAACTTAAAGTAAGACAAAGGATTGCCAGAAATTTTGCAAAACTAAGGAAGATCCCTAGCTGTGTAGTTAATAGTTTAAGCAATGTATATATGTAAAAATATTATTAATTTTAAATAAAACTGAGACATTGAGAGATGTCAAATAGGGCAGGGGACAGACAGAGACAAAACAAATAGAAATAGAGGAATAAGAGAGAGGAAGAGGTGAAGGAAGAAGAAAGGAAAGAAAAACAATAACAATGATGATGATGATGATATTTACAAAAATTGCTCATAGAATATCCTCATGACTTAGAAGCTGTACATAAGAAATAGGGTTACATATCACTAGATAAACCATACTTGATGTATCTGTAGAAGAGAGTTTTAAATTAAATTGTTACATCCTCATAAGTGATGAAACTAGTAAAATTATGACAACACAGTGAATAATTTTGTTTTATCATCAAAAGTAAATAATTTTGATACAAAAAATAAAACAGTACATTTCTTATAGTGATTCACAAATAATTCAGAAAACAAGTGCTTTTTTGAAATTTTTAATCAAATCTCCACATTTATTGCCCAAAATTCTTATGTGGCATGATTTTTTGATTATTCTTTTCTTATTTTCCTATTAGTTAAGGACTCTGGGACAACTTTAACCTTCCTTATTACTATATTTTGAAAGCTTATTTAAAGAATCTTTAATCCTTTATTTTGTATACATACATACATAATGTAAACATATATACATATGTGTGTACATAAACATATATATAGCCAATCTTTAAGAGCCAACTGCATCTTCTAATATGTCTAGAAAAATTCATTTAGAGTTAGATACCTTATGTGTCATCTATTCCAAAATAGAGAAGTGAAAAAAGCTTCTTAATTTTATATCTCTGGAAACTAAAAATTGAAATTGCTTAGGATCATAGCAATGCAGAGTTAGACATGAGATATGCCTCAAAGACCATATAGTCAAACTTATTCACTTTTCAGTTGAAGAAATTGAGGAAGGAAGTGTCTTGTCCAGGCTCACATAGCTAGTAAGCATTAAAAGTGGCATTTAAACATATATACACTGACTTTAAAGCCACTGAGCTATCCAATCTACATGGCTAAAGTCATCTATGTAATAAATGGTCAAACCTTGATTTGAATCTCAGACTTCTCCCTCTACACACAATATTCTTTCCATTATACCAATATAATTTTTAGGCCTTATTATATAGGAGTTATTGTTTTGAAGGTTACAAAAATAATTATGAAACAAACATTGCCTTCCAGAAGCTTATATTGTACTAGAACATGCAGGATGAATTAGTGGATATATGGATAGATAAGTGGATATATGCATGAATAAACACAAAAAATGTGTTGGGAGGTGGTTACATGTCAAATATTGTGCTATATGCTTGGGATGCATTGTAAAATTAAACATTCCTTGACTTTGAAGAACTTACAATCTAATAGAGAAGGTCACACATAGTAGAATGGTAAATAATATGCGAAATGTTTGGTCTTAGACTTCCCAGAGATGATAAATATAGTGACTAGAGATTCTACTGACCTTCCTTTTTCACTAGCAATGTCAATACTGATTTGATTATAGTTTCAGATCTGGAAAGCTGAGGGAGAAGGGGTTTAAAGGTATGCACACGGAAACAGGGAAGACGGTAAAGGAATGATCAGGGTGAAATGTGAAGTCTGGATATGTCAAACTACATATAGTGGATTATGTGACATATTCATAACATTAAGGACCCCAGGATGGGAGTTGTGGCATGGAGGGGCTTAATTTCCCAAGGACAGTTCAGTAACAGAGTGGATGACAAATCCCAGTCATCTAAAGGGAACAGAAACATGCATGTCAGATGGGGTGGGAGTTGTATGGTCAGGATGGCACACGAAACATGAAAGGGAGTAGGTAGATATAGTGAGTGAAATACTCATCATTCAAGATATTTTTTTTTCAGAGACAGAGTTCTAGAGCTGAAGGGGTTACTGCACTAGTAAGGTGTAGCAATAGTTCAAATGAGATACTTTAATAGATATTGTAGGCTGGTGTGCAAAACCCTTTATAAGCTAGCTGTCCACCAACTTTCTTACACCTTACTGTTCACTACCCGCTACGATCTAATGACACTGAACTTCTTGATGTTGCACAAACAAAGTATTCTCTCTTTTACCTCTGATCATTTTCTCTGACTTTTCCCCATGCCTGAAATGCTCTCCCTCCTTATTAATATCTTCAGACTTTTTGGCTTCCTTCAAGATTAAGCTACTATCCCATTTTCTAAAAGAAGCCTTTTCCAATACTTTTAATTATAATGCCTTGCTTCTATTATTTCCTATTTATCTTCTACAGAGTTTGTTTGTACATTGTTGTTTACACTTTGTCTCTTCCATTAGATTATATCCTCCTGAGAATAGGGATTGTCCTTTGCCTTTCTTTGTATCTTAGCACTTAATACTGTGTCTGGCACCTAGTAGGTATTTTATAAATGCTTACTGCCTGTTTGATGGACTGGAGCCAAGAGATAACCTGAAGGAACCAAGATACTTATTAATTCTAACCTAAGAAAAGCATAAACTACTAATAGGAATAAATTAATTGCTAAAAAATTATTTAGCATTCATCATTTACCAGGTACTGTGCTAGGCACAGAGGAACAGAAAAAGAAAATAAACCTTGCCATCAAGGGACTTTTATTATCTGAGAGAAAGGAAGCTCTGCATATGTAATCATTTATAAAATATATGCAAAATAAGAAAAATGTAATTTAAAAATGAATGGTGTTTGCTGTTGGTGGGATCAGGAAATTGGTACTTTAGTACCAGGGCTATGGTAGGAGTAATATCCTGCTTCCATGTAAGTTAGGTTAGTTTTTTCCTCAAAAAATATTGAAAGCTTTCTTGAGACTTTGTTCATTCAGGGAATTGGTTCAGCCTATTGACTTTTTATCCTCAGCTCTTGAGTACAAATCACCTAGGATGAGTTTCAGGAGTTTTCCAACAAATGCCTGCCATGTTACAAAGGGTAACTTTAGCAAGGAAGTTTTGGTCAGGGGAATCAATTCAATGTGTTCTCAGTAACTATCCTTTTTGAATATCCTTTTTCTTCTGTGGATAAGTAAATTTCTTTGTTAACTATTGAATGACCGACAAATGTCTCATTTTGTTCTGATATTGAACCTAAACTACCAAAGGCCTAATCTGAATTAGGTTCAGCCCAGAAAAACAAATAGGAAGTCTTAAGTATCAATATGAGTAAGAAAATTTGACCTCATCCATCAGATAAACCATCAGATAAACATATAGTTATAATGCACCTGGAGCTATTTCCTAAAGTTGAAGATGGTAGCCCCTTAAATCCTAGAGATCTCGATAACAGGAAAAGTACATAGCTTGCCTCAGGGTCATTAGGCCATTCCTAAAGTACCATTTAACCTCTTAACTTTGCTCCCTTCTCTTTGCTCATTTGGCATTCTCTGAGCTTTTGACCTAGTCAGTAGCAAGAATAACCATAGCATACGTTGAGGATGGAAAAGAATGGAGCACACTTTACTACTTCCCTAGCTTTCTTAACCCAGGAAAGAATTTGAAGAGAAACAAACTTTTCCACATCATATAACCACTTCCTCACTCTATCAAAGAAGCTTATCTTGATCTGATTCTCTCTAAATAATTAAATCCATCAAAACTCTCCACAATTGCAGCAAGTGTGATGTTTTCCAGTGACCACCATTCTTATTACTCCATAATTCTTAGAATTAAACACTGTGCATACACTATAAACATGACACTACAATACATTTCAGCTGCAGTAAACATTTGCTTTCCATAGTCCTTGTTCTTTTTAATCTAGCCCATATCAGCTTCTCCAAGTTATGGTGCTAATATATATGGTGTTGACTTATTTAGACTTAGACTGATCTAGAATTCTGGATGACCTAGAATTCCAGCTTTGATAAAATCTGGTATTATTGTTGAACCCATGACTCTAAAAATGGACCCTAGGTCCCAATCACACCTACCTCTAATTCTTTCTCTCTAAATTGACTGTCTTGCTCCATAATCACTGTCAACAAAGGCATGATGAGGTAGGTTCTATAGATGAGGAAAACAAATATTAGAGAGCCTAAGTGATATATCTTAATCACACTGGTATTAATTACTTGAATCAGGATTTGAACACAGATCTCTACTGACTCCAAGTCCTGTAAGTTTATTCTATACCACACTGACTCTCCAATCTTTTCTTTGAAGCAAAGATATTATTTAAAAATCAAAGAGAAAATGATTCTCCAACAAAGAGACAGATTCGTTCAAACCTGGCCTCAGACACTTAACACATTTACTAGCTATGTGGTCTTGGGCAACCCACTTACTAGGTTTGATTCAAGATGATAACTATTTTAAGCCTGAGAAACTCTGGAAGTCTACCCTTGTGGAGGAGTTCCCATCAGAGTCAGGGAGAAAGTGCCTATTCTGACATAATAATATTCATCTAAATATCGTTATGATTTAGAACTTTATAATGATGGAGTCTGAAGATACTTAAGAAATAAATTTCAACTGCTCTTATTTTATAAATGAGGAAACTGAGGGTCAGATAAGTTTAGTCACAAAAATGCAACAGCAAGAAAAATAATAATAACTAGCATTTCATACTGCACTTTAAAATTTATAAAGTATTTTAAAATATCAACTCATCTTATCCTCACAACAATCCCAGGACAAGGGTAGTTATTATTTTCTTAGATGAAGAAACAGCTGCAGTTAGGAGTTAAATGACCTGCCCAGAATTACACAGCAAATAAATATCTGAGCTCAGATTTGAATTCTGATCTTCCTGACTCTAGGCTCATGAGATAATGACAATATCTTGGTAGAAAAGCGCTACAATACAGTGAAAAGTACTATACACATCATTTTAAAAAACCTAAGAAACAAAACAAATTAGGATCAGATTCCAGTTCCAATTTTTTTATTGGCTGTGTTATCTACAGCAAAACATTTAACCTCTATGAAGGACAATTGTCTCACTTCTACAATGGATTTAATAGTACTTACAAATTGTGATTGTTACCTACAGTTTCCTTTCTTTCTCATGGATATGAGATACAGATCAAATGAGATAATGTAAACTAAAGGACTTTATAAAACAAAAAATAAAAGCCATTATGTTGGAGATAAGATGCATAATGATGATAATGTAATATTTATTATTTACCTTTTTAAATGTTGAAAACTATAAGTGTATCTATTTGATCATCAAATAGCCTTGTGAAGTAGTCATTATGGACACTTTATCCCTGTCATACAGATAAAGATAATCAAGACTCAAATGGATATATATAACTAGTATGGACTTGGGAGCTCTGGATTCAAACCTTGGCTTTCATATTTAACAGCGTGACCTTTTGTCACTTAAAAAGTTGTCAATAAATAAGAACTTTCTTCACTCTTGAAATAAAAATGTGAGTCCCAAATATATGGATAGTTATAAGTTGCCAGAATGCTCTATTGAAAACACTCTTGGTATTATTATTGTTATTTATTATTATTAACAATAACAGGATTATTTGAAAGGACAAAGAAGGTAAGGACAAAGGTAAGAATCTTTGCTTTGTCACTATTTGCAAATAAAAGCAAGTGAAGACAAAAAAGTAGCTTAGGTATATGAAATAGTTTTTATTCTCTAACCAATATTAGACTTTGGGAAATTCATAAGATGGAGCTTCATGGCATCAAAGAAGGTGACAAATGGAAAATGATAGTTACTGATGGAATGTGGGGGAAGGCTGCTGAAAGCAAGAGTAGAAAATTGTAGAGATAGATCATTTCAGATACTGAATGACAGTGAAGAGTAGGTACTGGGTTACTGAAGGCACTGCAGGCTTAACAAATCATTTCCTCTAAAGCCAAGAACTGTCAAAGAAAGAATACAGGAACCTGGTGAAAAAGACTATGCTTACATAAAACTGCAGTTTGATGAATGGATACCTTATGGACAGTAGCACTTACTATGTATTGCACACACACACATACACACACACACACACAAACAGGCTATTTATTCTATAAAGTATTTTGTCACATTATGTAACATAATTTGCTAGATATATAGTGTTATCTTGTGATATACTGTGTATATAATATTTACTATATATTAAGTACCATAAAATTTTTATGTGAAATTAATGAATTCTAATTCACTTAATGAATTCTAATTAACTTATAAAGAGAGGGTTAGTAGGTGTCACTGGAATTAAATCAATAAATCTGAAATTGGAGGTGGAGCCAAGATGGCAACTGGAAAGCAGGGTCTTGGGTGAGTTCCCCGCCACCCCAGGTCCCTCCAAAAACCTATAAAAATGGCTCTGAACAAATTCTAGAGCTGCAGAATCCATGGAATAGTGGAGGAAAGCAGGGCTCCATCCCAGGACAACCTGTGTGGTCACTGGGTAGGGTTTGTCATGCACTGAGCTGGGAGCAGAGCAGAGCCCAGTGTGGGCTGCTCCCAGACCAGTCAGACCGGGAGCCAGGCAGAACAGGCCATAGCACCCTGAATCAGTGAGCTGTGGCAGTTACCAGACTTCTCGACCCACAAACACCAAAGAAAACAGAGGCATTTAGTGGGAAAAATTGCTGGGAGAGAGTGGAAGGTGTTCTGCCTGGGGGGCAGGGGAGGTGATGCAGCTCTGAAGCTGCTTACAGAGCTACAGCTGCAGTTGTTTCTGGCCCTAGGCCCATCTGGTAGGAGGAATTAAGTGGCAGATCTGAGCAGGAGTGCACAGCCTGCTTAAGATCTCAGTCAGGTCGTGGCTGGTGGTCCTTAGGGAAGGAGTAGTGCTGGTGTGGCAGAGTTTGCTGTGTAGAAATAGCTCTGAAAACAACAGTACAACCCCTCAAGTTTGGGACAAAGTCCTCTCTACTCTACAAGCAGTCATACCCAAACAAAAAACATAAGGGTCAAGTAGTGGGCTGGGAA
>JAQQSZ010018211.1:0-10625 GCA_028646595.1 Phalanger gymnotis | reverse complement strand
AGGAAGGGTCACACTTCATGAGTCTAAATCTGGCTTCAGATACGTATACTGGACAAATAAACTTAACTCTGTTTGCCTTGGTTTCTGAATGCAAAAATGAGCTAGAGAAGCAAATGGGAAATGAGTATCTCTGCCAAGAAGAAAATCCCAAATAAAAATACATTAAGAAACAACCCCAACAAAGATTTTGATAATCCATATTTCCTTGACATACTTGTCATCTGATACAAATAACATAGGATGAGGACCTGAGAAAAACATTAAATTTTAAATTCACTGTTTAAAAACCATTCGTTTAGAGCATATAGCCCATGTAATGTGGGTTTCAGGAAGCCTGTGTAGCTTATATAGCCTTAAGAGTTAAGAAAGCTTCCATGACTCACTTCTTTTACTTGAATCTTTTATACCAGACAGTGAGGAATATGTTTTTAGGTCACCCATACTCTTCACTGATGCTAACAACCTATAGGTGACTACAATTTTTGCCCTCTGGTCATCTTCCTCAGAAATTGTTCCATCCTTTCCAACTCTGTATAATTGCCCTAAGTAGAGTTGTGCCTATAAATGTTTAAGACCAGGCTCTGCAGAGAAAGAAAACATGATGCACTTTTAAGTTGGATCCGCATTATAATGCTGCACTTTTAAATTTGATCCGCATTATCTCCATCAGTTTCTTAAGTCTAGGCAGAAAACAAAACAATACAACAAGCCCTGATTTGTAGATTTTACTATTTCTGAAATGTAAATGATCAAATGTTCTTTTAGAGCTAGTTAAGCTAGAGCACAGCTCAGACCCTGACTCAATCTACTTTAGAGAAGAGGCTAAGAGTTATTCAGGTCCATCAGCATATTGCATTGATTCGATAAATCGAACCTTTGCCATGTGCTAAGGTACCAGTTGCAAAATACCAGCAAGGGTTTTATACATATACACATACATTTACATATATATATAGATAGATAGATAGATACATTTACACACATACACACACACACACACACATATATATTTCATTTTTGGTTTAAATTTATTTTATTTTCTCCAGTTAAATGTAAAAAAAAAATAACATTCGTTTTTAAAACTTTGAGTTCCAAATTCTCTACCTTCCTCCCTCCACTCTCCTCCTCATTGAGAAGGTAAGAAATTCTATATAGGTTATACATGGGCAGTCATGTAAAACATTTCCTTAATAATCATATTGTGAAAGAAAGCCTAGACCAAAAAAAAAACCCTCAGGAAAAATAAAGTAAAAAAGTATGCTTCAAACTGTATTCAGACACCATCAATTCTTTTTCTGGGAATGGATAGCATTTTTTATTATAAGTCTTTCAGAATTGTCTTAGATGATGTTGATGAGAATAGCTAAGTCATTCAAAGCTGATCATCTTACAATATTGCTGTTAATTTGTACACATTATATTTCACTTGACATCAGCTCATGTAAGTCTCGCAGGGTTTTACGAGAGCATTCTGCTCATTTCTTATAGCACAATATTATTCCATCATAATCACATACCACAACTTGTTCAGCCATTCCTCAATTGATGGGCATACCCTCAATTTCCAATTCTTTGCTTCCAGGGAAAAAACTGCTATAGATATTTTTGTACAAATAAGTATTTTTTCTTTTTTTAATCTCTTTCAGGATACAGACCTAGTAGCTGCTTTGCTAGGTCAGAGGGTATGCGTGGTTTTGAAGCCCTTTGGGCATAGTTCCAAATTGCTCTGCAGAATAGTTGAATCAGTTAACAATTCCACCAACAGAGCATTAATGTCTCAGTTTTTCCCCACATTCCCTCCACTATTTTTCACTTTCATTTTCTGTCCTTAGCCAGTCTAATAGATATGAGATAGTACCTCAGAACTGTTTAATTTGCATTTCTCCAATCGATAGTGAGGTAGAACATTTTTTAATATGACTACAGCTATAGCTTTGATTGCTTCATCTGAAAACCGTTCAATCTTTTGATTAATTATCAATTGAGGAATGGCTCTTATTTTTATAAATTTGACTCAGTTCTCTATATATTTGAGAAATGAGGCCTTTATCAAAGAAACTTGCTTCAAAATGTTTTTCACAGTTACTACTGCTAACTGTATTTTCCTCCATCCTATTTCCCCCATACCCATTTATTCTATTCTTTCTCTCCTTTCACCCTATCCCCCCTCAAAAGTGTTTTGCTTCTGACTATTCCCTCCCCCAATCTGCCCTCCCTTCTATCACCACCCCCCTTTTCTCTTTTCTTCTTCCTCTCCCTATTTTCCTATAGGGTAAGATAGATTTCTACAGCCAGTTGAATGTGTATGTTATTTCCTCTTTGAGCCAATTCTGATGAGATTAAGGTTCACTCACTTCCTCTCACCTCCCCCTACTTTTCCTCCATCATAAGTTTTTTCTTGCTTCTTTGATGTGAGATAATTTAGCCCATTCTACCTCTCCCTTTCCCTTTCTCCCAGTACATTCCTCTGTCACCTCTTAATTTTATTTTTTAGATATTGTCCCTCTATATTATACTCACACCTGTGCCCTCTATGTACAGATATCCCTTCGAACTACCCTAATAATGAGAAAGGTCTTATGACTTACAAATATCATCTTCCCATGGAAGAATGTAAACAGTTTAACCTTGTTTAGTCCCTATGATTTCTCTTTCCTGTTTGCCTTTTTATGCTTCCCTTGAGTCTTGTATTTGAAAGTCAAATTTCCTATTTAGTTCTGATCTTTTCATCAAGAATGCTTGAATGTCTTCTATTTCATTGAATATATATTTTCTGTATTTCATTCAATACCCATTTTCTCCCAAAGAATTATACTCAGTTTTACTAGGTAGGTGATTCTTGGCGGTAATCCTAGCTCTTTTGACGTCCAGAATATAGTATTCCAAGCCCTATGATATATGGCTATGTTAAAGAATGTAGAAGCTGCTAAATCTTGTGTTCTCCTAACTGTGGCTTCATGATACTTGAATTGTTTCTTTCTGGCTTCTTTCAGTATTTTTTCCTAGACTTGGTGACTTTCGAATCTGGCTATAATATTCCTGGTAGTTTTCATTTTGGGATCCCTTTCAGGAAGTGATTGGTGCATTCTTTCAATTTCCATTTTACCCTCTAGTTCTAGAACATCAGATCTGTCATCTAGGCTCTTTTTTCGACCATGGATTTCAGGTAGTCCAATAATTTTTAACTGATCTCTCCTGCATCTATTTTCCAGGTCAGTTTTTTCCACTGAGATAGTTCACATTGTCTTCTATTGTTCATTCTTTTGATTTAATTTTATTGTTTCTTGGTTTCTCATAAAGTCATAAGCTCCCATTTCTCAATTTTAATTTTTAAGGAATTATTTTCTTCAGTGAGTTTTTTGTACCTACTTTTTCATTTGGCCAATTCTACTTTTTAAGGAGTTTTTTTCTTCAGTAAGTTTTTGCACCTCTTTTTCTATTTGGCAAATTCTTCTTTTTAAGTCATTCTGCTCATTGGCTTTTTGTATCTTTTTTACTATTTGGCTTACTCTGCTTTGTAAGGTGTTATTTTCCTCAGTATTTTTTGTGTGTCTCTCTTACCAAAGTGTTGACTTGTTTCTTGCCTCACTCTCATTTCTCTTCCCAATTTTTCCTGTATCCCTCTTACCTGGTTTTCAAAATTCTTTTTGAGATCTTCCATGGCCTGAGACCAATTCATATTTTTCTTGAAGGCTTTGGAGATAGGAGCTTTGACTTTGTTACCTTCTTCTGAGTATGTTTTAATATTCCTTGTCACTTTTCTATGATCAGAATTTTTTTTTGTTTTCTCATTTTTCCCATTTAATACTTGATTTTTAACTGTTTGTGAAATACAACTCTGCTTCCAGAGTGGAGGGAACACTATCTAAAGCTTCAGGGGTTTTATACAGCTGTTTTCGGAGATACTTCTAGAAACCTATGTTTTTGTCTCTTCCAAGGTGGTATGATCTAAGGAGATGTGTGTTTATGACTCTCCTGGCCCGTGCTCTGGTCTTTGAACAACTACAAGCACTCTCCTGTCCTAGAACTGTGACAAAGATCCCAACTCCACTGAGGCTTCAAGCTCTAGTGTGCTAGTGCTCCCCCTTACATTAGGACTGTCACCCAAGACTTCAACCTGGATCTGAGTATGGGTAAAACAACAGAGTAAGTCCTGCCTCAGTACTGGCAAAGAGACCCCTTTAATCTCCTTCTGACCAGTTGTTTGACCCCTTTATCATCTGTAGGCTGAAATTTCCAGAAGCAGCTGCTGCAGATGATGATTCACTTGCTCCCAAGGCCTGCTCCTGGTTTGCTGAGGTCAGGGCTGTGCTGGTACAACCTGTACTTTACTGTGCTTCATGCTCACCTTGGTGCAACAGACCTTTCTTGTCAACATTCTAAGTTGTCTTGGGCTGGAAAATTGTTTCACTCCATTTTTTTGTTGGGTTCTGCTGCTCTCGAATGTGTTTAGAGTCATCATTTAAAGGTATTTGGAGGGGTTTGGGGAGAGTTCAGGTGAGTCGCTGCCATCTTGGCACCAGCAAGTTTTTCAGCAAAAGTTCTATTGCTGTTGAGAGTTTGGGACATATTAGTCTGAGTGACTTAGAATGAGAATCAGGGCCAATTTAAGTTTTAGTCTGAGCTTTGCTTCACAATATCAGTATAATATTTATTTTTATATGCTTAGAGACCCTTAAGGAACTTTGTTTTTTTTGTTGTTGTTGTTGTTTCTTTGTTTTTTTTAAGTCATCATTAGTGAAAAAGTTATGTTTATCAGCCAAAAGAAGAATTTGGACTAAGCTTGGGCAACATTTACAAATTCATCTCCCAGTGTGTTTCTGTTTGTAGATAGGGGTAAGAAGTGAGAATATATTTCTTTTCTACCATGCCTATGTAGTCTTGTTAGTAATAACACATATCTGAGAGCAATGTATTCTTGGGATAGGGATGCAAATCTGTAACAAGGATTCAGTACCTCATACAGGGATCGTAAGAATAAGGAAAGCCCTCTAATGTTCTTTAGCTCTAGGATATATCTGTTAGCTCAGCTTGGTCAGTGAGTGGGGAGCTGGAATTTGGAATTGGGCCACAGTGGAAAATAGGTTCAGAGATTTAAAAAAAAAAGAAAGATGTTATTCTGGTTTTTTTAAAGAAAGAACATATGATGAGAATTGCGAGGCCCAAAATTTAGAGAAACCTATTGGCTGGTGCCACAAGGATAAAGTTTTATGGGGAACACATATATGGGAGAAATTATTTCACCATTAACATTGGGAACATCCACTTAGTAGAAATTCCTTCAGGAAAACCAGAAGTTTTCTAAGGTCATGGCTCATGGTAAAAGGTATGGTATCCCAAGAAATTGTGACCTGAGAGGGTTCACCAAGAAAGAAACTGCTAGGGTTCTAGATACCTTCATCCACTATTTAAGGACTGGAAAAATCAGATTATAAAGAACTGCATTTTGACCAAACAAATTCATAAAGTTAGAGAATTAGAACTGAATTAATATCAAGGTCAAAAAGAGGTAGGAGGTTAGGCAGGAGGGTCTCTCAGTACAAACCTAGTATCCTATATAGTAGTTGATGACTAGGATAAGTATTAAACTATAAGAATCTTAAAATGTATAAAACATTTACAGTTTTCTATTTTTATTACTATAATCCTTTTATTGTTCCCCAATTAGTATCTTTCCAGGCTTATTAGGCGTTACTTCTTTGGACACACTCCTTAGGCAAAATGACCTTCCCATTCCTCACAAATGACATTTAGTCTCCTTGATCAGTATCTTTGCACAGGCTATGTCTTATTCCCAGAATGCATTTCTTCCCAGAGTCTTCCTTTTTAAATCTCTAGTTCCTTTCAAAACTGTTCAAACATTGTCTCCCAAAGGAGAATTTGCTGATTCCCTGGAGTGCTTGTACCTGTCTATATTGTTACTGCTTCATATTTATTTTAGTTTGTTCATATTTATATGTGTGCTTGTGGTTTTTGATGGAAAATAAGTTCCTTTAGGGTGGAGACTGTATCATTTTTGTCTTTATATCTCCACTGCCTAACATAGTACCTGATGTAGTTGGTGCTTAAGAAATATTTGTTGTTCATTGGCTTGATTCTTTGTTCTAATTTTTTTCATAAAATATTATATTGTATAATTACATGCATCTTTTAGGTGACTATTTCCCTGTCTTCCCCTTAAACCTCCTTCAGGTGAAGGATCAGACAAACCATTCCCCAAGAGAGAGATTAATTCTTAGGATTCCCCCAACCACACTAAGGACACTGCCCTTTCCTTTAACTGATAGGGAGATTGAGAAGAATGGGAAAATGACATCACTGCAAGGAGATGGGAAGCCATTAATACCTAAAGTGCTTACCTAAGCTGATAGAGCTGGCTAATCCTGTGCCCAGGAACTCTGTTAAATCTATATACTGGGAAAAAAATACACCATCAACTCAATATGCTCACTTTGTGCAACTCAGTTCTTGAAGCCAGAACAATCTACCCATTTCCCATATTTCTTCCCTTCTAAAACCCTTCCTTCCTCCCTTTCTTCCTTCCCTTCTTCCTTCCTTCCTTGCTTCCTTCCTTCCTTCCTTCTTTCTTTCTTTCCTTCCTCTCTCTCTCCTCCTTCCTTCCTTCCTTCTCTTTACATTGAGTCAGGAAGACCTGAGTTCAAATTCCATTCAGACACTCACTAGTTGTGTGACCCTGGGCAAGTCACTTAACCTTTCTCTAACTCAGGTACCTTATCTGTAAAGTGAAGATAATAATGGCACCTGCATTCCATTTCAAATTCAATCAAGTGATGATCAGATGAGATGTTTGTAAAGCACTTTGCAAATCTTAAAGTACAACATGAATACTAGCTGCTATTATTATTCATTATTATGTTATTACAATTATTATTAGTATTGTTATTATTATGACAGGTTATAAAGGTCAGTAAAAGCCACACAGAAGATTTTTATATTTTTAACTTGACCCTGGCATTAGCAGGGAGTCACAGGAGTTTTTTGAATGAAGGAGGCTCAGGTGATTTGACCAGACCTATGCTTTAGGAAGATGACTTTGTTAGCAGAATGGAAAATAGAACATCTGCTTTGAGGTGCCTCCACTCTCTTATGAAGTTGGGAATGGTTATGGTGCCTGTAGAGGTGTCCTGTTCTACTAGTCAGAGGTTGGGCCAAGATCCTAAAAATTACAAGTGAAAAGGAAATCAGTATTGCTTATTTTGATTTATTCTGATAATAGGATTAAGCTCCTCCTTCTTTAGGAAAAGCCACCCCTAACAGCTAAGCCAGAATAAAATATATAGTCCCTTTAGGTTATCTATAGATTTAGTGAGTATATAGACTGATAAGACTTTATCATTTGGTAGCAGATGATTTAAAGGAATAAAATAATCATAGGATATGAGGATTTTAAAAGGCTGTTTCCCTTTCCATCAGAAGACTAGAGGCTAAGTTACCTTTTCAGGCATCTGGAGAAAAATTGGCTAGAGGATAGGTTCTCTTCAGCCTTAGTGGATAAGCTCACTTTTTTTTTCTTGAGCTAGATTCTAAGTTGAGTAATGGAATCTTCTAAAGTTGGCAGCTGGAAGATAGGCAGTGACTACTAACTCCAAGTCACAAGTTTCTCTTTCTCAGTAAGCTTTGTGGTTACAAAAGGCACCACCTGTAGGGCAAAGACTTCTGGGGTAGGGTTAAGAAAGTCTGAGAGAAGCTAACTTGTTAGGTGACTTGCTTTGTCCCTGTATGCATTTTTATCCCTCTTTTCTGTTATAAATATCAGCTCTGCAAATCATTCCTTCTCTCTGATGCCTGAAGGTTTCGGGTGACTTGATTTGATTTACAGATGCTAGCTTTGCAAATTAAAACATAGGTGCTTGATCACTTTATCCTCAGTTTCCTTTTTATTTAAGATAATTAATTTTAACACAAGTGAGGTCCCATGTCCTTATAAGCAGAGTGACAAGAAACAGAGTGCTGGTGGATAATAGTTGCTGTGCATGTGATCAGCAGAGAATTGTAAATAATATGCACATTGTCAGCCTACGATGTCCACAAAATCAGACCTAGGAGACTCTAGAAAAGAATCCTCTTTTCACATGAGCCAATCTTGGAAGGTGGAAGTGGTATAAATGGCAACTCAACATGTGGTCAAGACTTCCAGTGGTTCTGACAATTTTTATGGTGTTTGGGGAGGGGAAGTCACCAGGTGTTGGGGGGAGGGCACCAAGGGTGTTTTGCTCAAATAGTGTGCTGGATCCTGTGAAACAGTGGGTGATATTAATAGCTGCTGTATGTATCTATGCATACATGAGATGTGGGAAAGAGAGATGCTACTGGGGGCTTTTGTCTTAATATCAGGTCTCAAGTTATTTGGTAGGTAGAGCTATGATTCCTTGAAGAAGGGAACTGGAATGTATTCAGGGGTAGCAGCAGTGCTTTGTGGGCATTTTGATTGGGTATCTCCTGGAACAAGAGAAGTTTGCATCATAGTTGGTAGAATGAAAACAGGGACACAACTGAGCTCTCCCAAATTCTCCTCCAAAAACTTTAATGCCTCAAAATAAATCCTGGAGTGGCCAAATCAACAGAAAGAGATGTGAAACAAATTTCCAGCCCACAGCAACTTAGAAGTTCAGCAGAAAATGTCCATCTCACTAGGGTGTGAGTGGAGTATAGCACAGGGCAGGCTACATCCCAGAAAGCTAGCAGCAGGCCTTAGGAGTGACTGAAGTGGCTTTGGGATCTCTCAAGCAACAAATGGCAAAGGGGTATAGCAACTGGTCAGAAAGAGAAGACAGAAGACCCTTTGTTGGCACCAGGTTGCAGTCCCAGGGTGAGGAGGAAGAGCACTAACAGACTTAAGCCTAGGGCCACAGGAGAGTGGGGACTCTGTTCACAGTAACAAAGCGAAAAAGAGTGTTTGTGGTCACTCACACCAAAACACAGGCCAGGAGAACAATGACCACACCTCTTCTGACATGATACCATGTTGGAAGAACTGAAAATGTACATTTCCCCAGAACTAGCTCTGAAAACAACAGCATGAAAAACCCGAAGCTTGAGACAGTACTCCCTTCACTGCAGAAACAGGGCCAAACTTTAAGATGAAATTAAAAAAATAAGAAATAGGATGAAAAACTGAGGAAAATAGAAAAAAAAAAAGAACCTGACCATAGAAAGTCGCTATGATGACAAGGAAGAACAAACCACAAACTCAGAAGAAAATAAAGTCCAAAAAGTTACCTCTAAAGCTTCAAATGTGAATTGGTCTCAGGCCTAAAAATAATTCCTGGAAGAGCTCAAAAAGGATTTTAAAAATCAAGTAAGCAGAGGGAAAAAGTTGGAAAATAAATGTGTGAGGCAAGAAAATCATGAAAAAAGAGTCAACAGCTTGGTAAAGAAGGCACAGAAAGACAGGCCAAATGGTAAAAGAGGCACAAAAATAAACCTGAAGAGAACTCCTTATGGCCAAATGAAAAAGGAGGTACAAAAGCTCACTGAAGAAAATATTTCCTTAAAATTTAGAATTGAGCAAGTGGAAACTAATGACTCCAAGAGACATCAAGATCCCATAAAACAAAATCAAAAGAATGAAAAAATAGAAAGAAATGTAAAATATCTCATTGGAAAGAACAGCTGATCTCTACAATTGATCATGGAGAAATAATTTTAAGATTATTGGGCTACGTGAAAGCCACGATTTAAAAAAAAGAGTTGAGACATCATTTTTTTTTACTATAAATTCTTTATTATCTATACATGTATACAGATTCATATATATGTGTGTGTATATGTATGTATGATACAAAAAGTTCAATTAAACAAAAATTTCTTTGGTCACATAATCTTGTTTTCCATGCAGGTATGGCTATACGTGCAAAGCAAACCTAAGATACTCTGATCCCTCTGTGCTCCCAGATTTAAATGGGAAATAATTGAAACATCATGAATATAGAGAAGCATGGTAAGGCTTACATGAACTGAATAAAGTAAGCAGAGCTAAGAAAATAATATACAAAATGAATACAGTAATTTCAATGGAAAGAAAAACTACCCAAAAAATTTAATAATTGAAAGTGAATATTACAAAACTGCAAAGAACAAACATGGCCCCAAAGAAGAGATAATAGAAGATTCTTCCTTCCACAGCCTTTGCATGGGTGGTAAGTCCAAAGGTGTGAATCTGCATATTTTTTTCAAAATATTGATTCATTTCATTGGTTGTTCTGTCTCTTCTTTTTTTTAAATTTTTTTTTTTATTTTTAGTTTACAACACTTGGTTCTACATAATTTTGAGTTCCAGATTTTCTTCCCTCCCTCCCAACCTCTCTTCCCAAGATGGCATGGAATCCCATATAACTTCCATGTGTAACTTCACATTGAATTAATTTACACACTAGTCAAGTTGTGGAGAAGAATTATAACCAATGGAATGAATCATGAGAAAGAAGAAACAGAACCAAAAGAATAACCAACCCAAAAACAAAAACAAAAGAGAGAAAAAGAAAAAAAAGTGTGTGTGTGGGGGAAAGCCTAGCATGAAATGTGCCTCAATTTGCATTCATACTTCATAGTTCTTTCTCTGGATGTAGATAGCATTCTCCATAGTGAATCTTTTGGAGTTGTCT
>JAQQSZ010018210.1:0-10626 GCA_028646595.1 Phalanger gymnotis | reverse complement strand
TGATATCACCCAACTTGCTTCCTATAAAATTATGGAGCCTGCCTTTTGAAAGCACCTGGGGGTGGGGGAGCAATGCTATTATTTTTAGTTCACAAAATATGAACTGACAAAATAGACCTCCATACCTGTGTGGAGTTGGCATCACGGTTGAAGAGGAGAGCTTGCCATACAGCTTGAATTTCCTTGCCAATGAGCTTGCTAGTAGACTTTTCAGATGATGTGCTTTGTATGAATACAAAGTATGGTTTAACATCTGCGCCTTGAATCAGAGACACAAAATTTCAGATATGGAAAGTTCCTCAAAACCATCTAGTCCAAATCATACCTGTAAAAATTTTTCTCTGCTCTCTACCCAAAACAGTGATCCTCTAGTTTTTTGCTGGAAGACTTCTTGTGAGGTCCTTAGACCCCACTATGTCCCAAAGCAGTACTTTCCATTTCTGTAGATTTCATGGTCAGAGTTAAGGAAAGAGGCCACTTTAAAGGAAGACGAGGGAGTTCTTTGTTCCTGAAAGGCATAGAGTAAGCAGTAGTAACTAAGTCTGTTCTTGGTCTAAGGATAAGCACAAAGGAGGAAATCTGCCTCAGGACAATCTTTACAAGAGTTAGTAACTTCCCCAAGAGTCTTCTGAATCATCTATAGGTCATTAAGCAGTACAGTTCCAGAGCTCTCTGTGACAATGTGTGATAAAGGCTATAAGAAATTATGAATGTATGGAGAGGTGGCACGATGTAGTAAAACACACATCTTGGAGTACAAAGATACAGGTTTAAATCTCTCATTTAGTGGTCATGTAATTGCAGAGTTCATATAATCTCAGTTTTTATCAAGTACCCAATAAATATAATACACTGTGGAGGCTTTTCAATTATCTTATCCTCAGTTATCACATTTACCAAATGGCATAATAATACTTGTATTGCCTACCTCAAAGAGTTGTTGTGAGAAAAATTTGAAAAGTGAAAAGTTCTTTTTCACAGTTGTATGGTCTTTATCACTCCAAACTCCTGGATTAATTGACCTTGATTTTCGTTAACTTGATTGATTTTTAGAGAAAGATCCATTTAAAAACATGTAAACAAACAAAAAACCAAAACAGAACAACATAATGACATATGAAACCTGTGCTAACTATAGCTTACCTTTAGCCTCTCTCTGATTTCTTTTCCATCAGGAGTTAAGTATGCCTCTCTACCACTATATCATGTACTTTTTTATACTTTTGCTTCATGATCTTTTTCTAGTCATAAAAGGAAATACTTTATTAATATTTCCCCCCATTTAGTCATAGACACAGCCATATTTCTAAAAACCACCCTAAAAGTGATATAGTTAAATATTTCCATTCTAAAGATGAGAAAATTGAGGTTTACTGAGACTGATATCCATTGTTCCACATAGCTTCCCTTGGAATGGAAACCAGGCCCTTAAATGGAGTTCTTATTCCAGTGCATCATATTGCTTCATGAAGGAAACAATTTCAATTTTCACCACTACCTTACAGGCCATACTGGGAAAACCTCCAAGGTAATATATTGGATTCAAAGAGTTTTGCATAGTAAAGTACTGTATCCCAATATTTTCCTGGAAGGTCCAAGACCTTTGGTAATGGCTCTGATTTATGATTCTAAGCAGCTGATGACCTTAAGTAAGTTATTAACAGACATGAGAGGACAGCATTAATGGACAATGGACCTGTAGTCATGAAGATCTGAGTTCAAATCTGGCTTCTGATAACTACTAGTCGTGTGACCCTGGGAAAGTCACTAAACCCTCTTTGCCTCAGTTTACTCATCTGTAAAATGAACTGGAAAAAGAAAATGGCAAACCACTTTGGTATCCTTGCCAGGAAAACCCCAAAGGTGGGCATGAAGAGTCAGACATGACTATAGTAACTGAGCAACAACAGCAACAATTCAATTCCAAGCTCCCGAGTTTGGCAGAGTCACTCAAACTCTCCAATTTCTGTCTGTAAAATATTGCTGTTGTGTTCAATGACATCTAAGGCCCTCTCTCTGCTGTCAAAAGTAGTGTGTCATTTTGTTAATGTAGATTTGATCTGGATTTTGAGGAAATTTGAATCCTAGGCTAAATAGTTTGAGTCTTATTCAACAGACCTTTGGGAACCATTGAGAATTCTTGCACAGTGGATCACATTTATATATTAGAAATATTAATCTATTTAAAATGTTTAAGATGGATGAGAGAGGTGAGAGACTAAATGCCAAGAAAGTAGTTAAGAAGATATTTCAGTAGTGTAGTTAAGAGGCAATAAAGGGCTATATTATGTCATTAGGAGAGAAAATTTAAAGAAGTGAATGTATTCAAGATGAAGAAAAACTAAAAATTTTGTAATACATTCAACTTTTCTGTAAATAAGATTGTTTGGGGGCTAATTGTGACACTCTTAGGTAGCACTGAAAAGCAGAGTGTCCAGGACTAAGGTAGTCCCATTGTATTCTGCTGAATAGACCTTACCTGGAATGTTCTATTCAGTTCTAGACATTGCACTTTAGAAAGAACCCTGATAGTCTGGAGAGTATCTAG
Organism: Phalanger gymnotis; assembly: GCA_028646595.1. NCBI lineage: Eukaryota > Metazoa > Chordata > Mammalia > Diprotodontia > Phalangeridae > Phalanger > Phalanger gymnotis. The sequence goes on along the minus strand of JAQQSZ010018210.1, from coordinate 8,078 downwards.
GGGAGGACAATCAGGATAATGTAGTAAGAATCACCTCCTAGATAGTGCAGGCCCTTGGTAGCTCAAAGCTGAGTGGATTAAAGCAATGAATAAAGAGATTCAAAGCATTTACATTTTGTAAGGGGCAAAAAGGCTATTGTCTTTTTTATGTCATAGATTGTATTTGTTAGGAATTTATTGGTAAGTGCATTGAAGCAAATCCAAAGGTATCAGAACCCCCTGATCTTTTTCAGATCATTTACTGTCTCTCTATGCCTGCCCTATGTTTTACTTAAGAATCTGATTTTTTTAAACCTATGCATAAGACTTTTAGTTTAATCATATTAGGTTCAGCTCAGTGTGAGCATCTTTTTGAATCCTGACTTTGAAAAGAGGGGAGGAAGGAAAGGATTGTTGTACCTTGAGAAGGGGCACTATAGATGAACCCTCAGATAATGAAATTTGGTAAGAATGGAATAGAGTGGTTAATACCTGAACTACAACTTTTCTTAAGCAGGTTGGAGTAGAGTATATGGGCTATTTTAAAAAATCATTTCAATAAATTCAAAGAGTACTGTTAAGGGAGAGCATAGGGGTTTCTGTGCAAGACCTAGGTTGGAAGTAATGCCAGTGAAGTGAAGGCCATTGTATCTACTGTAGGTAAGAAGATTAACAAAATGAAAGGGAATACAAAAGTTAACATTCTGAGTTTAAATGGGCTGAACTTACCTATAGAAAGTAAATGATCTATTTCTTGTTTTGTTAATTTTGGTATTTTATATTTTTGTAGGTAATCAACCACTGCTTGTAAATTCTCAGTTTTTCTGAAATATAATTATGCATGGTAATTATGACTATCATTATTACTACTAATATTATTATTTCCTCTTTTGATTGTGCATTCGACTTATTATTTATTTATTTTTGATAATCTGAACCACGATCTACTCTTTCCTCCAAGGATAGGTTTTCTAAAGGTTGTGGAATGACTAAACAAATTTTGGTATATAAATATAATGCGATTAAACTATAAGAAGTTACAAACATGAGCAATGAAAGCTTAAGAGAAAATATATCATGCTATCAAAAATAGACAAACTATTACACTCAGTTTACTTAGTCAATAAAACAGTATTAATATTAAATATATATGTATGGAATCTTAAAGTTAACCTTAATGTGAATGAAAAAGAATATTTTTTTATTTACAATTATTATCTCATTTGTTGTTCATAATGTCCCCGGGAAGTAGATGCCATTATTATACTCATTTTAACTATGAGGAAACTGAGGCAGACAGAAGTAAGTGACTTATCCAGGGTAACAAAGCTAGTGTCTGTTCCCAAATTTGCATTTGGATCTGCCTGACTCCAGGCCCAGAACTCTAATCACTATACCACCAGCTGCCCCTAAGGTATTTTAGTATCTGCCAGTAAAGTATTTAAACTATCATTAAGAGATTTTTATCTTTCCTCTGTCAATATTGGAGAAGTTTAAAAAAGATAAACAAAAAAAGACTTTATAGATGAAAATAATATTGTGAAGAACAGAGTTGACCATTGCACAGAGAAAATTGAATTGGAAATATTAAAGTTTACTTTCTTCTTTAACACATAGGACGTTTTTACAAAAATGATCATGCTGTATTAAACTCGTGGGTCAATTGTACCATGGTCAGCAACAGTCCCTAGTGCAGTTGAACCAGATTAAAATGTAATTAGGAAATATTTGACAAAATGAAAACACATTAATGTTAATGTGTGGTGTTTTTTTGAATCAATATGCAACCAGTAGAAATCCCTATTTACAGTTTACCAGCACCTGTTTGTACTAGGGTTTTACAGCACTGCTCTAGGGCATATAGAGGTAACTAAACACTTCCTTTTTAGATAACATGTCTATACTTCAGTGGATAGGTGAACTTATGTATGTGTTATTCCTTTGTGTTAAAGATCACAAACCATCTACATCTGCCCATCTTGCATGACTCGTTCCTATTTTCCCATAAATCTATCACTGGGAATCTACCCGAAGGTTTGAGGCCTTTCTCTAGATATCTTGACATTAGGAAGAATGTGGCTATCCATATTTTATTCCTTGCCCTCACTATATGACTGGCCCATTTCTTTTTTCCTGGGCCAGTCATGTAGTGAGGGAAAGGAATAAACTATGAAGGCAAAGAACAGACCTTCCAGATATTTCTCTTCTGACATCCTTTACACTTCTTTATGCAATTGCTTTTGGAAATGATCTGATTAAATGTACAAGTTTGCCTGTTCTCTCATGTTTTGCTCAGGGGTATATATATTATTCTCATTAAAATTTCGCAGAGGTGAAACAATTGAAGGTTTGATGAGCATTAGTTTCTATTTATACTCGTGATTACTATTTGGAGAGCAGTAACAACATTTGACATGTTTTATGCCTTTGGCACTGCGCTCTTTTTCAGATACCTTTGGATTTGATATCTCAGACACCTCTGGATTTGTTCCAGCATGAAAATACTTTGCGTCTAGTGGGTCTTATCCGCTAGCTTTTTTGATTTTTGTTTTCTTCAGGAGCACTTTCTCAGCAACACTCTATCACTCCATTGTCCTTGGTGGCAACAACTTTATTGTAAACATCTTTATACACCTTTTTCCCTTCCTCATGTTTACTGTCCACTTTTCAGTTTCATCCTTAAATATCCTTAATATGACTTTTGCTTAGTTGGATCTCCCCACACTTTCTCTAAACTTACTTTTTACCTTTTGTGCTTCATAATGTTTTTTGAGGTGATAGTATTCACAATCTTCCATCATTTTTTTCCACAAGATTTGACAAATATGTATATCCTAATATGTTCATTCCAAATAAATGTTATCCTTGGCTTCCAGAAAACTTCACTTGGTGAAACAAATCAAAGTTTGTTGGTGGAGGCAGCTTCTGGACACCTTTCATTTTTGGATTTCTATTTTTTAAACTTCCTTAGAAAATGATGATAGTGTATGTGTCTTTTTATCCATTTCCCACTTTTTTCATCAACGGTTTGTTTCAATAGGTTACACTGGAGTTGACCCAGTTATATACCTTATTGTCTCATTTTTGTTCATCGTTTTATTTTAGCACTAATTTGACCTCTGTAGAAGCAAGCTGGTAATCTCATTGTACACAAATGACCCTTGAATCAATAACTATGTCTTTTAAATGATCTTTTAAAATATTTTGTTGTATTGTTTGATTTAGTTTCTCCATATATTCTTTTCGAAGAAAATATTCATATATTGTATAGGAATGAGGCCTTTGTCTTATTTTTTAAAACTTTGGAATCTCCTTTTATTCTTTCTTAAATATATACATAGGTATATACACGTATGTATATCCCAATGTATTTTTTCACTATCAGTCTTTATTCCCACCTTTCTGTGAACACCTCTCAAATAATAAGATACATGTTGATTAGGTTCACAGGATCTTAATGCAGTTTTTTATAGAGTTTCTCTGCTCAAAATTAACAACATTTTATACCATTTGCAACAATAAGTTCAAAATGAATATGTAACATAAATATGGAAGGTTACACCTTAAATGAATTAGAGAAAAATCATATTCGGTACCTTTTGCTGACATGGAGAAGAGGAATTCTTACTCAAACAAGGAACAGAGGCTTTCACAAAAGATAAAATATTTAACTTAAATTACACGCAATTAAAAGTGTCTGCATGAACAAAATCAATTTATCTAGGATGATAAAGGAAACACATTTGGATCTGGGAGTAACTTTGAATTAGATACCTATCATGAAGGTGTCATATCCAAAGTATAAGAAGAATCACCAAAAATCTATAAGGTCAAAAGTTGTTCCCTAGTAGAAAACTGGTCAAAGGATATGAATAAACAGTTCTCAAAATAATTTCAAACTATTAACAGCCATATGAAATAAAGTCCAAATTACTACAATAAGAGAAATGTCAATCATAACAACTCTGAGTTGTCACCTTATACTTAGCAAATTGTCAAAGATAACAAAACACATTTAACATTGGAAGGGTTATGGAAAGACAGACACACTAATACACTTTTGGTGGAGGAGTGAACTGTTTCAACTATTATGGAAAGCAATTAGGAATTATGCTAAGAAAGTTAACTAAAATGTCCATTCCCTTTGATGCAGAGATCAGTGAAGGATAAAAAGAAAGTTCCCATATGCACCAAAAATATTGAGAGCAACATTTTTTATCATAGCAAAGAAATGGAAGAAAGTAAATATCCATCAATTGGACTTTGTGTCTACTTGTCTTGTGTCTAGTTGGTCTTATCCACTAGTTATCCACTATCCTTCACAAGGTGTAATGAATTAACATAGCAGTATATTACTTTATTGTAAGAAACAATATAATATACTGGATACAGAGAAGCATGGGAAGATACAAGCAATGCTGAAAGATGAAGTAGAACCAAGACAATGATATATACAATGACGATAAAAGTCCAAATGGAGAGAACAATCATAAGAAAATAAACTGCCTGAAAAACAAAACTATAAAACTATATAAAAACAATACCTATGCTTCAACATATCAAAATGGATGAGATATAGTTCAAGTACATCTCAGTGGCAAATCTGCTTCCTTGAATTCTTATAAACTGAATAGAGAGAAGTCCAATGAGCTATACATGTTTTTAAAAATTGCAAGTCCAAGGGTAGAAGGAGTCTAGATTGCAGTATTTAAGTTGGTAGAAGCCTGGATGCAATCTCTTCGATGGCCCCTATCTTGACGTAGATGGAGCCATTTTTTTCTCAACTGCTCCTATTAGCCAATTTCATGGGTATGATTTTCCCTTAATCAACATTTCCACTCTTTTCTCATTCAGAAGCACAGTAAGCTATTAGAAGAATGGTTGCGGGGGCGGGGGGGGGCATGGAGCAAGCTTGTGTGAAGATATTTCTCACTTACCTTTTCTCTTTTCTTAACACCACTATTTTAATATATTTGTGCTCAGGCACATGAAGTATGGGTTTGTGTGGTGTGTTATTGTGCTTAGGAAGTTTATAAAATCATTTTTAAAGAGATTGATACAATTCCTTTTCCTAGGCATTGGAAGTGAAAAGGTACAGACCTTCTTTCCCTTTATATTTATATGCCACTGATCATTCACTGTCCATCTTTAATTCTTTCCCTTCATAAATAATGAGGCACATATTAGGAACAATTAATGTCCATCTTCTCTCTACCTAGCATTGCTATTAATTAAAACACGAAGAGTAATTTTAAACATCAGAAAAAAAGTTGTAACAGGACTCAAAGAGAGTGAAACTAGGAAAGGAAAGGGATGATGAAAAGTGTCACTCACCAACCAACATCCATCTTGAGCAGATATGAGAAGCCCTAGTATTTCTCATCTTATTCCCAAGTGATATCTCCACATCTTAGTCATTCAATAATGATAGTGACAGTGAGTATTTTGGTGGCCAGCGCTTCCTTTGCCTCATTGCCCAAGCCAAAGTAAAAGCAACAACAGCAATGATTTGAACTCATTGTAGTGCCATGTTTACATTCAGTTCCTAGTTTCTTTATCTACCCTAGTGTCTCTGTGCCCCTCTTCTTTCTAGAGCAAGCCAAGAAATTCCACTATGGCTCCCAAAAATTCCAGTGCCAGCATGTGATTTTTTTTTTCACATCAGAAAGAAATCACCAGTTAGAAAAAGAAATTAATAAAACAAAAACAAGAACAAAAGAGATAATTTAAAAAAGTAAAGATGAAATAAGCAGAATTCTTTATTCTTCATTATCTTAAGCAAGTTCATTATCTTAAGTACATTAAATAACTTCTTTTTGGAAAAGGCCATATGGAAATTTTTTGCATAATTGTGCATATAACTATGGCCAATTTCTTGCCTTCTCAATGAGGGGGAAGAGAATTTGGAACTGAAAATTTAAAAAAAATTAATGTTAAAGTTTGTTTTACATGTAATAAGGGGAAAATAAGATACTGAACAAATGGTTAAAAAAGAAAAGGCAAAAAAACTCTAAAATCAAATTTAATTTTTAAAACGCGGGAGAGAGAAATGAAAGGTATGAACAAATTAATAAAATCGAAATTAACAAAATCCAGAATTAAAAGGAGAAATCATCATAAAATAAAAAAAAGAAAATTATCAAAAGCTATTTTATATTATTGTAAAGCAAAAATGTAAATGAAACAAATGAATATATACAAATTTCAATGTAAGAGGAATTGGAAAGCTTTTAAAAAAGCTTATCTCTGCAAGAAAATTTGAGCAGGTAACAAAAGGATCTCTACTGAAATAAAGTTACAATAAAAGTTACAACAATAAAGTTACAAAGATTCATAAGTTAATCTTATTAAAAATTAAGAAAAACAAATAATTTTTATATTTATAAACCATTTTTAAACGTAAAAAAGGAAGGCAATAATATTTAATTTTTCTAGGATTAAATGTGATATTGATAACAAAATAATCAAGGGACGAGGCAGAGAAAGATCATTAGAGACTAGTATAATTAATCAATATTGTAATATATTGCAATGCAAAATATTAAATATTAGCAATTACATTATAGCAATTTATACCTCCAAATTTTTATTGTGACCAAGTTGGATATTTATCATGAATACAAGAGTGTTTCAACTTTAGAAAATGAATTAGCAAAATAAATCATATTTATTACAAAATGAATTATATTATTTGATTATATCAAAGACCTTTAAAATGTGCCAGCCACTATGCTAAGCAATTTTACTAATGTAATGTCACTTGATCCCTACCACAACCCTGTAAGGTAAATGCTATTATTTCCCCCATTCTATAGTTTAAGAAACTGAGGCAAATAGAGAATAAGTGATTTGCCTGAGGTTGCATTGCTATTAAGTGACAGAGGCTGTATTTGAGTCTTCCTCACTATAGACCCAGAGCTCTGGTGAAACATTGCATGATTCTTTCTTAATGAGGTAGAAAATCTGATAGAAAGAGCTAATGTCATTTCAGCTACAGAAATCTTAGATATTTTCCCAGTAGGAATAGAGGTGAAGGAAGGATACACAATATATTATTATTGGAATAGTTGGAGAAATTCTAGACATAGCAACAAGACAAGAAAAATAAAGGAACAAACATTGCTAAGGAAATCCAAATATCTTTAGATTAGGCAGATTATTACTGAGAAGATTATCAATGATCTCTTAGCTATCTAATTCAAAGACATTTAAAAAATTGTGATGCTAATTCATCTCTCTCTACCTTTTGATTATTTACCTTCCTATTTACCTATTTACCTGCCACTTCCTAGGCACTCTCACTTCCATTGACTTTTGTCACAGTGCTCTCTCTTTTTTCCTTCTCTTCTCTCTGACCATTCTTTATTGCTCTTCTTTGTTTCGTCATCACTGTTCTTTCCTTTGCTTTATGTAAGCATTCCATAACATTCAATTCTGGGCCTTTTCTTCTTCTTTTTTTACTCTTTTATTTGTTGAGAGTGCGTCTAATCAATCTCTTCTCTAATCTATCTTTCATAAGCTGCCATATGGAAATCCAACAATACAGATTAACCTACATCACTCCCCTACTCAAAAACATTCAGTGGCTCCCTAAGATAAAATACATAAATCTCAGCGTGGCATTTTAAAGACTTCCATAATCTGCCTTCCACCTTGCCTTTCCAGTCTTAACTCATATTACTCCCCTTCACATGTTCTTAATTTTATTGCTATTAGCCTGCTATCCATTCTTTGTATAAGACATTTCATCTTCCATCAATTTGTCTTATAATAGTGGCCAATTACATCTGGGAGGCATTTGCTGTTTGTCTCCAACCAGTAGAAACCTAGCATCCGGGAAAGCACAAATTGGGTGCCATTTCCTACATGATGTCTTTCATGACCCTCTTGTGCTAGTATGCTTCCTCATTTCAGTATAGTCCTGCCAAATCAGAATGTGAACCCCTTGAGGGCAGTGGCTGTTTTGTTTTTTTCTTTCTCATAGTAGGTGATTAATAAAGGTGCGTTGAATTGAATTAAATTGTTGACCCTGCTTAGAGAATTGACAGGAAACTAATTAAGCCATCAACAAAATAGCAGAATTCCCAAATTATCAGCTT
>JAQQSZ010018209.1:0-10626 GCA_028646595.1 Phalanger gymnotis | reverse complement strand
CTTGCAATTTCTTTTTCTTGATTACCTTTTCATGCTTCTCTTGATTCTTGTGTTTGAAAGTCAAATTTTCTATTCAGCTCTGGTCTTTTCACTGAGAAAGCTTGAAAGTCCTCTATTTTATTAAAAGTCCATATTTTGCCTTGGAGCATGATACTCAGTTTTGCTGGGTAGGTGATTCTTGGTTTTAATCCTAGCTCCACTGACCTCCGGAATATCGTATTCCAAGCCCTCGCCACCCTATTTCTTAACCAGTACCACATTGTTCTTATAATTACCACTTTGTAATAGAGTTTAAAATCTGCTATTGCCTTCCTTCCACTTTTTTGCCATTGATTCCCTTGATATCTTGATCTTTTGTTCTTCCAGGTGAATTTTGTTATGATTTTTTCTAGCTCTATAAAATAATTTTTGGTAATTTGATTGGTATGGCACTGAAAAAGTAAGTTAATATAGGTACAATTCTAATTTTTATTATATTGGCTTGTCCTACCCACAAACAATGAATATTTCTCCAATTGTTTAGAACTGTCTTTATTTGTGTGAAAAGTATTTGGTAATTGTATTCATATAGTTTCTGGGTTTGTCTGGGCAGGTAGACTCCCAGTATTTTATGTTGTCTGCAGTGATTTTAAATACAATTTCTCTTTCCATCTTTTCCTGCTGGATTTTGTTGGTGGTATATAAAGAGGTTGATGATTTATGTGGATTTATTTTATTTACTACAACTTTGCTAAAGTTGTATGCTTAAACTAGATTTTTTTATGTGATTCTCTAGGGTTTTCTAAGTACATCATTCTATCATCTGCAAGGAGTGATAGTTTTGTTTCCTCATTACCTCTTTCTTTTGCTTGTCTTACTGCTATAGCAAGATGTTTATAACAATATTGAATGATAGTGGTTATAATGAGAATCCTTGCTTCACTTCTGATCTTATTGGGAAGGCTTCAAGTTTATCTCTGTTGCAGATGATGCTTGCTGATCGTTTTAGATAGATACTACTTATCATTTTAAGAGACTCCATTGATTCCTGTACTTTCTAGTGTTTCTTAATAGGAATGGGTGCTGTATTTCTTCAAAAGCATTTTTCCGCATCTATTGATATAATTTTATGATTTGGGGTGTTTTGTTATTGATATGGTCAATTATGCTGAAAGTGTTCCTAATATTGAATCATACTTGCATTCCTTCCATCAATCCCACCTGGTCATAATCTATGCTCTTTGTGACATATTGCTGTCATCTCCTCGCTAGTAATTTATGTAAATATTTTGTATTTATAGTCATTAAAGAAATTGGTCTATAGATTTCTTTCTCTGCTTTTTCCCTGGTTGGTTTATGTATAAAAATAATGCTTGTGTCATAAAAGAAATCTGGCAGGATTCCTTTACCTATTTTTTCATACAGCTTATAGAGTTCTGGAAGTCATTGTTCCTTAAATGTTTGGCAAAATTCACTTGTAAATCCATGGTCCTGGGGATTTTTTCTTAGGGAGCTCACTTGTGGTTTGTTCATTTTCTTTTTCTAAGATAGGGATATTATTCTATAAGTGTTCTATTTCCTCTTCTGTTAATCTGGGCAGTTTATGGTTTTGTAAATATTCATCCATTTTTTTTTTGCAAATATCCATCCATTTTACTTTGATTGTCAATTTTACTTGCATATAATTGGTCAAAATAACTCCTAATAATTGCTTTAATTTTGTCTTCATTGGTGGTCCATTTACCCTTTTAATTTTTGATACTGGTAATTTCTTTTTTTAAATGAAATTAATTGATGGTTTATCTCTTTTCTTCATAAAGCCATTTCCTAGGTTTTTTTTTCAAATTTTTCGCTTTCAATTTTATTAGTCTCTCCTTTGATTATTAGGATTTTCATTTTGGTGTTTAATTGGCAATTTTTAATTTGTTCATTTTCTAGGTTGTTTGTAGTTGCATGCACAATTCATCGATCTGCTCTTTCTTTTATTAATGTATATGTTTAAAGATATAAATTTTCCTTAACATACTACTTTGGCTGCATCCCACAAATTTTTTATGTTGTCTCACTTTCCATTCTCTTAAATAAATTTATTGTTTCTATGATTTGTTCTTTGACCCACTCATTTTTAGGGGATTATTTAGTTTCCAATTAATTTTTAATCAATGCTTCCGTGACCCTTTGTTGAATGTAATTTTATTGCATTGTGGTCTGAAAAGGATGCATTTGACATTTCTGCTTTTCTGAAAGGTTTTTATGCACTAATATATTACCAGTTTTTGTGAAGGTGCTACTTACAAACTGAGAAAAAAACTATACTCCTTTTTATTCCCATACAATTTTCTCCATACATCTATCATATCTAACTTTTCTAAGATCCAATTCACCTCCTCAATTCCTTCCTTATTTGTTTTATGGTTAGAGTTAGTTCTGAGAGGAGAGAATTGATATCTCTTACTCATATGGTTTTACTATGTATTTCCTCCTATAATTCATTTAACTTTTCCTTTAAGAATTTGGATGCTATGCCTTTTGGTTTAGTATTGATATTACTTCATTATCTATAGTGCCTTTTAGCAAGATGTAGTTTCCTTCTTTATCCCTTCTGATAAGGTCTATTTTTGCTCTTGCTTCATTTGAGGTCATGATTGCTACCTCTACCTTTTTTTTGTTTCAGCTGAAACATAACAGATTCCACTCTGGCACCTTACTTTAACTCTGTGGGTGTATCTGTTTCAAGTGTGTTTTTTGTAAACAACATATTATTAGATTCTGATTTCTAATTTATTCTACTATCCACTTCTATTTTGTGGGTGATTTAATTTCATTCATGTTCACAGTTGTGATTATTAGCTGTGCATTTCCCTCAATCTTATTTTCTTTCATTTGTCCTTCCCTCTCTCTTTTATCCTGTCCATCCTCCAACATGTTTTGGTTTTGACTACTGCCTTCCTTTACCCACCCTCCCTTTTATCACTTTTCCTTTCCCTTCTCCTCTTATTTCCCTATTGGTTAGATTGAGTTTGATCACTAATTAAGTACGTATGTATTTCCTCTCTTTGCACTAATTTAGACGTGAGTGAAGTTCAAGTATTGCCTGCCTCTTTTTACCATTTTCTTTCCATTGTAAAAGCTCTTCCTTGCATATTATCTTCTGAGATAATTTGCCTCATTTTTCTTTTCCCTTCCCCCTTCTCCTAAGGCATCCCTCTTTCTCACCTCTCCATTTTTTTAAACATCATTCCAACATAATCAACTCATTCTCATGTTGACTTTTTATGTAGAATCCATCTAACTGCCATAATAATGATAAACTTCTTAGAAGTTACATGCAATTTAGAAGTCTTTTATGATTTTTCTTTTATGTTTACCTTTTAATGCTTCTCAAGTCTTATATTTGAAAATCAAATTTTCTAATCGGCTCTGGTCTTTTCATCAGGAATGCTTGGAATTTCTTTATTTAATTACATGCCCATTTTTCTCCTAAAAGATTATATGGAATTTTTCTGGGTATGATATCCTTGGTTTTTGAACTTTATGTCAAAGTTGGACTCTGTTCCAAGTGTGGGGCAGGGGGAGGCACTGTCTCAAGTTTCAGGCTATTTTGCACTATAGTTCTCAGAGCTAATTATGGGGATTTGGAAGTTTTCCATACCTCCACAGTGGTGTGATCTGGGGAGAGGTGTGGTCACTGCACTTCCGGTCCTTGCTCAGAAGGGGCCCATAATCCCTTGGGACCTGAAGTGATTTTCCTCAGGACCCCTGCTCCCTTGGAACTTGGAGTGATACTGTTCCTCAGAGTCCCAGATCCCTTGTGACCAAAAGCAATACTGCTCCTTAGAGCTCTCACTTTCTCTTGATTGAAAGTGCTTTGTTAAAAATAAATTATGAATTAAAAAAAAATTTAAAAAAAAAGAAAGTGCTTCTCTGTGTCCTTCAACTATGACCCACAAGTTGGTATAGGCAATGCGGTTGCTGAACAGGTCTGATCCTCCCTTCAGTGCTAGCACAGGGATCCCGGGTAATCTCTTTCCGTCCAGTTGGCAGATCCCTTTATCTTCTCTGCCTCAAAAGCTCTTGAAGCTGCTGCTACTTCTGTTGCCACCACCTAGACCCACCAGTGGTGTTTCATCCTGGTGGGCTCTGGGCTAGCCTTCACCCCCACACCCCCAGATGTCTCTTTCCAACCTCCTAAGTTGTCTTAGGCTGGAAGAATTTCTTACCCTGACCATTAGTTGGCTTTATCATTCCAGAATTCATTTGAGACATTATTTGGAGGGCAATGTTAGGAGAGCTTGGCAGAAAGCTTCTTCTTCTCCATTATTTTGTCTCTGCCCTTGGAAGTCAACCAGTTTATTTTGATTTTTAAAGGATCTGTGGTTTCATTACTTCACTCCCAATCTTTCTGTGCCTTAATAGACTGCCTTTATGAATTGCCATCACCAAATATATACATGTATTCATATGTTGTCGCCTAGTGACTAAACCTTTCTTAACTTAGCTAGACTGGTTCTCAGAGGACAGATATATGATCTGTCACAAACTCCATATTCAAAGCCTTTCCCATTTATCTGGAAATAACAGAATTTATGCTCTATCGTATAACCTTCAAGAAACTAGTTACTATCACACCCCAATGAGACAGTGAATAATGACTTTAGTTGTCCATTATTTTAACCTAAAATCACATGAATTTTTTGGTTGTCATATCACATTATTGACTCATATTGAATTTTCAGTCTTCTAAATTTTATAGGTCCATTTTTGTATTAATTGCTATCTATTTTATTTATAATAAATCTATTTATTTTATATTTCTATTATTAATTGCTTTTTGATATAAAAAAAATTAATCAAAGTGCAGAGCTTAACATTTCTCCTTTTTAGCGTTCAGATCCATGGCATAATGGAGAAAGATAATCTCTGAATCAAGAAGAACTGGGTTGAAGTCACATCTGTAACACATAGTGGCTGTGTGACTCTAGGCAAGTCACTTAAACTCTTAGTGTCACTGGCAAGTCTCTAACGCTCTAAGTTTCAGAGCTGCTGAGTTGCTGATCTGTCTTGCTAGAGAAAATTTCCTCACAGGAAAGGGGTGGGGAAGTAAGAAGAAGGTATCTCTGTATATGAGTAAATTGGAGAGAGAAGAATTAGATTTTGAAGTCCAAAAGGTCAGGAATAGAAGTGGTAGGCTCTTCCACAAAACAGATTTTCAGGAGGAACTCACCAATGAGAAAAGGAGGGTAGCCTTATATCAATATGTCAGTGTATTTGAGAACTAGTCAAAAATGCAACCCTTAAAACTTCTGCTTTTTAAAATCAGTTTTAGTCCATTATCTGAGTCTTTTGACATAGTTATTAACCCAAATTGCTTATCTAATGTCAACTAGGGAGATTTGCAAATTTGATAAGGATGCCTTCATACAATCATTGATTAAAATGATGATCAAAATAAGTTCAAGAACTATATCTTAAAATATTACACTAGATAACTTCTTCAATGTTGATATCAATCTATAAACACTAAATCTAATATTAAACCAGTTCTAATTCCATTTATCATCTTGGCCGTGCAGATACAGTAAGAGACAAATTTCTCCTTAGAATCAAAGTAAATTAACTGTACCTGCAATATTCTTTTGAAGTACCAGCATTTTTATTGTTGTTGGTGTTTTTGTTCAATCATGTCCAACTCTTCTTCATGACCCCATTTGGACTTTTTTAGGCAAAGATACTAGAGTGTTTTTGCCAATTCCTTCATTTTGCAGATGAGAAACTGAGGCCAACAGGGTTGAGTGACTTGTCCAGGGTCACATAGCTAGTTAGTGTCTGAGGCCACATTTGAACTCATGATGATAAGTCTTCCTGATTCCAAGTCCAGTTTTCTATCCACTGCACCATCTATCTGCCTTGAACTGCCAGAATAACAACTCTCAAAGAGGTATTATAGTCAAGGGTGGCTTGTTTTCAGTGAACACAGGCTGGCTTGTTAGGATCATCTCCTCCCATTCTAAGCAATCACAAACTATCTCTTAATGGTCTGTTCAAAAATTTTACCAGGAATCAACGTCAATCTCATAATCTTAGGTTTTAAAGTATCCACTGTCTTCTTGTTTTCAAAATTCAGAGATTCTCTCTGACTGCCTCTTTCCCCTAGTTATGTTATTTGCCCTATTAGAAAGTTCCTTGAAGACATGGTCTGTGTCAGATTTTGCATCTGTATCCCTGGTGCTAAGCACATAGTAAGTGCTTAAAGAAATATTTTCTTATTTATTAATGCATTCAAGACTTCCAGCAAGGGACATTCAATAATTCAAGGTTTCCTCTTTCACTTTTGGAAAGCTATATTTGTTAAGAAGTGTTTACTTAAATTGAGCCAAAATTTGAAATCTGACATTTCCACCTATTCCACATTCTGCCCCTGGGACCAAAGTGAGTAAATTCAATCGCTTTTCCAAGCCAGCCTTCGATGTAGCATAGCTGAGAAAGTGCTGAAGTTAGGGTCTAGAAGACCTGGGCTTAAATCAAGGCCCCATTGTTTTCAAAAGGTGTTACAATGAGCAAGTCACTAAATCTCTGAGCTTCAGTTTCCTTATCTGTGAAATGTGGATTATTATACCTGCAGTACCTACTTCACAGGGCTGTTGTAAAGACTAAATGAGATGTTTTATAAAGAGCTAAATTAAAGGTAGTTGTTATCACTTTCCCCTTAAGTCTTATCTTCTCTGGGCTTCTCCCATCTTCAACAAAAAGTCTTCCCTAACCTCTCTTAATTCCATGCTTTCCCTCTTTTAAATATTTCCTTAATATTCTATGTATAGTTTGCTTTGTGTATATTTACTTGCATGTTGTCTTCCCAATTAAACTGCAAGGTCCTTGAGGGCAGGGACTGCCTTTTGCCTCTTTTTGTATCCCCAGTGCTTAGCACATTGCCGGGTACCTAGCAGGAGCTTAATAAATGTTTATTTATTCATTTGTTGATCCAGGCTAAAATATCACCAGTCCTTTCAAATGATTTTCTTATGGTATGTTCTCAAATCTTCTCATCTTCCTCTCTCTCATCCTTCTCCAGACACTTTAACTTACAATGTCCTTCCTAAACAGTGACGCTCAGAAATGAATACAATCCCCTGAGGTCTCACCAGGGCAGAGTACAATGAAACTGTCATTTCCCTATGCCTTTCTGAATACAACCTAGAATAGCATTGACTCATTTCGTGGCCATATCACACTCTTGAGTCATATTGAACTTGTAGTAAAAAAAAATCCCAAATCTTTTTAAACACAAACAAGTTGGTCTGTGCCTCCCCATCTTGTCCTTTTAAAGTTGATGTTTTTAAGACTTTGAATTCATCTTTATTAAATTTATTGTTAAGTCTGATTAGATTTGGCCCATTATTCTAGCCAAACGGATCCCAACCTGTGTACAGAGGCCGTTTGGGGAGTCATGGAATAACTATAAGAGATCGGAAAATCTATATGCTCATGAATCTCTGTCATTTTGCTACTACACAAATTCTCAGTCATCACATACTAATACTAGAACTACTATCCTGCAGGGGTCTCTGAAATTTTTGATGATGTAAAGGGGTTCTCATGTTCGAAAAAAACTGTAAACCATTATTCATCCTGTTGAGATCTTTTTGGCTACTGAAGATAAAATTAACATACTAGCTATCCTTCCTAGGTTAATGAAATCTACAAATATGATGATAACAACAACAATAATAACTCATTTATATGTAGTACTTTATGTTTACAAAGTGACTTCTCCACAGAACTCTGGAAAGCTACGTGGTGTAAGCAGTATTATTCCCATTTTTAAAAGAAGGAAAGTAAGGCTCAGAAATGTTAAATGATTTGACCAAGGTCAAAATAATTGTCAGAACCAGGATTCAAATCCAGTTCTCCTGACTTCCAGTCCAGTCTTTTTTATACTCTGCCATAATAAAGGAATGTGATAAGCATGCCATCTATACCTTCAACTGAGTCATTGATATCAACTATAACATTTGACATGTAACAGGCACACTGGAGCTTACCACTAGAAATCTCACTCCAAGTTGTCACTGACCAATTAATAATCACTCTTTAGTTCCGGGCAATTAGGTGGTTCCAAATCTTATTTATACTACCATGTGACCCATGTTTTTCCATCTTCGCCACTAGGACATCACAAGACATTTTGCCAATCAAATTCATACATCAAAGTTCCTTAAAGATGGACAAGTACAGTTCAGTAACCATACCTGTGAGTTATTCTAATGCCTTGAGATATAGTTCATCCGGGTCAAGGGACTCAAACTCACTGAGCATTGTAGGTGCTTTCTTACATTATCCTCACTTGTGACTTCTGTTTTTCCATAAATCATTTTTGTTTTAGTCTTCCCATGTCTAAAGACAATTCTTGGTTGAGAAAACAGAAGCCGTAGGAGCTGCTTTTTCTGTTATCCACTATTATCATCCCATCTACCCAACTAAGGCTCTTATCCCCTTCTTTATTTTCTCCTTGCCCATAACATAGTTAACAAAGCCATTTTTGTTGTAATTGGAATTTATTAAAAGACTCTTTTTATTCTGGGTGGTCAGAGCTTCAACAGTTTTCTTCTCTTGGAGTGCCACACACAGCCACCGATCTTCATTTCTTCACTCAAAGTACACCTAACACATATTGGTCCATAGGCCTTTGGAAGTGGCTTGGGTTTGGCCATAAGAGTGACAGCCTGAAGAAAGGGGGCATTAACTTCTCTTGAATAAGGTATTTCCTGTACCATTCATTAGGCCCACAGTGTGCTGTAGGCTATAGGCCAATGTCCACAACACAGACTGCCATTTTGGCATCTACTCTACATGGTGTGTATGCAGGCATTTGCACTATTCATTTTATAGACTTTGTAAAAATGTAGAGTTTTTTTTTAGCACATATTGATAGTATTTTATAATAAAATTTTATATTTTAAATAGTAAATCACGCAAGTTGTTAGCTTGGCAAATGTATTATCTAATAGGAAAAGACCAGCCCTTTAAAAAGATGGCTGTCACATATTAGCGCTTCTCAAACTGTAGGTCGCACCCCCACATGGGGTTGCAAAAAATACAGCAAGAGTAAAAGGTTTCTGAATGCACAACAACCAAAAATTAATTAAATATCAAATGTGTAATGAATCTGAGGTGTTTCTGACAGTTCACTGAAGCCTTGGTTCTGAACACAAAGCACGTGCAGTTTGCGCTATGCATGCTCTCCGGCCATACTGCTGAAACATGGAAAGGGGTCACGAGAGGAAAAAATTCTAAGAAGCCCTAATATAGATAATACCTTATACCCATTGAGTGCCTCATAATTGTGTTGACGTTGCATACAAGATCATTAGTCCATTAAGATAGAGTGTTTTTGAGTAGTAATCTCAGTTTATAAATGGAAGAACCAAAGGCCCAGAATGGTTATTTTTCTTGAGGAATTGGAAGACCTAAAGTTCACATTTGAAATCCTAAGACTTAGGCTTGTAGTTAACTTTCAGGACACCGTGACTAATTACATGTAAAGATCAGCAGTAATTCAAACCTTGATTACCGCTGACTGATGTCAGGGCATCAGACAAAAACTCTTTTCCAATTAAAATAACCAAAGATATTTGGCACCTTATTCTCAGGGTCAGGTAGATATGTCTTCTCAAGAAGTGATAAATTTGTTATGATAGCTATGTGATATTGTAGAAAGAATATAGTTTTTAACAGTCCAAAGTCCTGAATTAGAGTCTCAGTGCCAGCACCTGCTAGATACTGGGAATATTACTTTAACTGTTTTGTGCTTCAGTTTCATAATCTATAAAATGCAAGGAAGGAAATAAGCATTTATTAAGTGCCTACTATGTGCCAGGCACTGTGCTAAGTGCTTCACAAAATGTTATCTCATTGGATCCTCACAAGCTTGTGAGATAGGTGCTGTTATCATCCTCATTTTATAGATGAGGAAACTGAGTCAGACAAAAAGTTAAGTGATTTGCCCAGGGTCACACAGCCAATGTCTGAGGCCAAAATTGTAATCAGGCCTATGAATCTGTCCACTGAACCACCTAGTCACATCTCTAGAATGTTAGAAATGATAATGCTTGCATTACATGCCCTTATAGGTTGTTGTGAGCAAAGTACTTTGTGAAAATTAAAGTTTCATGTTAATATGTTATAATATTTCTCCCACCAGTTGACTTTTAACACGTGTCTACTGCAGTTCAAATCTATCTATATCTACCACTCAACGGAAGATTAACAGCTTAACAAACCCAATGAACAAATTGACATGCAGGAAACAAAGATTGAGAACTTTTCAGTTTCATTATTTTTTTCTTTTTTTAAAATTTTTTTAATTATTTAATATATTTAGTTTTCAGCATTGATTTTCACAGGAGTTTGAATTAAAAATTTTCGCCCTATTTCTACCCTCCCCTCCACTCCAAGATGGTGGATATTCTGGTTGTCTTGTTCCCCAGTCAGCCCTCCATTCCGTCACCCCACTCCCCTCCCATCCCCTTTTCCCTTTCTTTCTTGTAGGGCAAGATAAACTTCTATGCCCCATTGCCTGTGCATCCTATTTTCTAGTTGCATGCAAAAACTTTTTCGTTTTTGATTTTGAACATCTATTTTTTGAAACTT
>JAQQSZ010018208.1:0-10626 GCA_028646595.1 Phalanger gymnotis | reverse complement strand
GTCCCATCCTGCAGCTTTTCCCACTAACCTTCTG
The DNA here is from genome assembly GCA_028646595.1 of Phalanger gymnotis. Classification (NCBI taxonomy): domain Eukaryota; kingdom Metazoa; phylum Chordata; class Mammalia; order Diprotodontia; family Phalangeridae; genus Phalanger; species Phalanger gymnotis. Next base: position 10,592 of record JAQQSZ010018208.1, on the reverse strand, counting down.
TGTTGTCTTTGCTGTTTGTGGGTTGTGAGGTCTGGTACATGCCACAGCTCAGTAATTCAGCATGTTAGGGCACTCTCCACTCCAGTCCTGGTCTCGTAGGTCCGCGGTCTGCCGCGCCGCGCCGCGAGCGCTGGGCTCTGCTTGGCTCAGCTCCGCTCCCCTCAGCTGGGGGCTGGGAGTTCTGTTTGGGACAAACCTTACCCTGAGACCATCCAGGTTGTCCTGGGCTGGAGCCCTGCTTCCCTCTGCCACTTTGTGGGTTCTGCAGTTCTAGAATTGGTTCAGAGCCATTTTTTAATAGGTTTTTGGAGGGACTTCGTGGGGAGCTCACGCCAGTTACTGCTTTCCTGTCGCCATCCAGGGTATGACTTCTTGTAGACTAAAGAGTTCTATTTTGTTCCAAGTCTGGAGGAATGCGCCACCTCTGCCACACCAGCACTCCTCCTTCCCCAAGAACCCCAACCAGGACTGGACTTAGATCTTCAGCAGGCTCTTCACTCCTGTTCTGATCCACCACTTAATTCCTTCCCCCAGGTGGCCCTGGGGTCAGAAGCAACTACAGCTGTAGTTCTACAGCTACCCCACCTTAGCTGCCCCGGGGCAGTGGCCAAACCGCAAACTCTATCCCAGTCCCCAGCAGCTTCTCCCACTAACCTACTCTGTTGTCCTTGGTGTTTGTAAGTTGAGAAGTCTGGTAAGTTCCACAGCTCACTGATTCAGGGCGCTAGGGCATGCTCTGCCCAGCTCCCGGTCTGGTCGGGCCTCACCACCCATGCTGGGCTCTGCTCTCCTCAGCTCTGCTCCCCATAGCTCCCAGCTCCATGAGTGATAGACCTTATCCAGAGACCATCCAGGCTGTCCTGGGCTAGAGCCTTGCTTTCCTCTGCTATTTTGTGGGTTTTGCAGTTCTAGAATTGGTTCAGAGCAATTTTTTTATAGGTTTTTGGAGGGACTTGGCAGGGAGCTCACGCTAGTCCCTGCTTTCCAGCCTCCATCTTGGCTCTGCCCCTGCAATCACCTATTTATAAAACTTCTTTAACTATTTACTATATTTTAGGCACTGTCCTAGATATTGCCAATGCAAGTTCAAAGAATGAATAAAATCACATTTAATTTATATTCCAATAAGGGAGAAAACAAAGTAGTATGTAAATCTGAACAGCATACACAGGACATATAGAATAAATACTTTGCATCCCTGGGCCTCAATTTTCTCATCTATGAACTGAGGGGACTAGCCTTTGAGTTCTCTCTTTGAGTTCTCTATAAACATGTGCAAAGGCAGAGAAACAGAAATATACAAATGATAACTGGGAATGGTAAGTTATCTGACTCAACAGGAATATAGATTGCAAGACATAAGGTGAAGTCAGATTGCAATTTTTGTTCTTGTTGTTTTGTTCCATGCTAAGGAATATTTTCTTTCTTTCTTTTTTAATGGAGAAAATTATTTGGGCAGTTCCAATCTCATTGCCTATGCAAATTTAACTCAACACTGCATAATAATGAGAACATAAGCATGTATAACTTGTGAAACAGGTCGCACCCAAGCTTTATGTAAGTTTAGGGATGAAAGACATTTAATTGCTGACCACCAGACCCCTATGCAGCACCTTGTAGTGGGCAATGTTATCTGTCTATTCTATGTTCAGGATAGCTCATAATAGATGCTGGATAGGCAGACTAACTGCTGAAGACAAAAGCCTTAAATTGCAAACCATTAAATCTGTTTGATGGTGACTTTGAGATGCAGTAGGTAACTTAACAATCAGTATATTTTGGTTGTAGTTCACAACAAATAAAACTGTTATTGATAATTTATGTTGAAGCCGTTTATGTCACATGGAAGAGGGCTCAATTTGCAAAGCACATATCTCTTTATTACCAAATGATTCATTGGATATCACAATTTGTGATGATCTGTCTAGTGGAAGGGTCATTGGTTGTAAAAATATCATAGAAGAAAATTCCATAGTGAATATTATTTATATAGAAGAATGTATTTGTATTAGTACACACATCTCTCTCTCTCTCTCTCTCCATATATATATGTGTATATATATATATGTATATATATATATATATATATATATATATATATACTGAAATTATGGCTACACTGACAATTCAAATGAGCCTTGTAGAAGGGTGAACATCAGCATTCCTGATAAGCTCCAGTGTGCACAAAATGATGGCTTTTTTGCACAAAGATGAGTCAAGTAACTTAGAAACCAGCTTAACACCTTCATCATTTATAAAGCCAGCCAAAGAAAAAAGAAAAATGGAAATGAAACAGAGAGAGAGAAAGGACCAGGAGAGAATAAAAGCATGGCTTTTGGAAACAGATTTCCCTAACATTCTAAATTACTTTGTCAAATTGTCAGGTGTATAGGGAAACAAATTAACTCTTTCACCCATATATGAATCACTGAATAAACTCAGAGCAGTAACTAGAACATTTCATAAATGGATCAAAAGGCTCAAAATGTGCCTGAGAATAACAGAATCAAATATACCATGGCGGGGCAGGGAGGGAGAAGGGAAGGATTGTTGGAGGGTTGGGTTGAGCCCTATGTGTATGTTGCTATCCAGTGAGTACATGTGGAGGGGAATCAGGGAAAGATAGACTGTCCTGAGGAAGAAATCACTCCAGCTGGTTACTTCTTATTTTAACTAATTACTCTTGGCAGCTTGTTGGGGAATTCTGTTACCCCAATGCGCCGTTATGTTGGGGAATTCTGTTACCCCATACTCCCAGGCCTTTGTCCAGCAAAGGCCTGATCTTGTGGGCAATGATGAGGCCGGAAGCCAAGATGGTGAATAGCTCTGTTTAATTAAGTCAGTGAACAGATTTTATAGCCTTCATTACATAGCACTAGGACTGCCTTGATTTGCCTACTCTCTGCCTACTCCCCGCCTGCTCTCCGCCTATTCTTCTCCTGTTCTCCTCCTATTCTCCTCCCCTTTCTTTCCTGCGCTCTCCCCATGATTCACCTGTGCACAGGTGAACCCGGAAAAGAACCCTGCCCCACATTGCCAACAAGGGCGAGACCCTTCCTCCAGACTCCATCTTGTTCCTCCCATACCTCAGAGCCCTGAGTTTACTTCAGCAGGCTCGGGGCGCAGAGGTCCAATGATGCTTTGGGGTCGACTATAACTCGTCCCATTACAGCAACTAAGTACCAATCTCAGTTGTTTCACAAGTGATCTCAGAGGCCCTACAAATTTTGTGTCCTAAGGCAAAGCCACTATTAAGCCTTCCCAGTTATCTCTGAGTACACTACAGCAGTATAAGCACACTCTGACTAACCATTTATTATTTGGCTGCTTCATCCTACAACACTGTGGGACAATTAGTTAAATAATAACAATATTATTGATAGGCAAGCAACTAAATTGCTTACAGCTTGACTTCTATGATATTTCATTTGTGCTCTCTTCCCTCATAGTACTCCTTCCTTTATCTACCTGTCTAAATGATTACCTTATTTAAAAAAAAAATCTACTCAGGTGCTATGTCCTTCCTAAATCCTCTACAGGCCAGCAGTCTTTCAATGGCTAGACCAGACTTCCAATCACACTACTCTATTGAAACTAGTCTTTTCAGTGATACCAAATGATTCCTTAAACTCAAGGAATTATATTTATGTTTGAGTCTTATCCTTTCTGCATCTTGTGACTCTATTAGTACGTTCTCTTTGATAGTCTCTCTCATCACCTAACTAATATGGTGCTTTTTTTTTCTGGTTCTCCTACTATCTCCTTGCTCCTTGGTCTTCTTTGCTTAATTTTCATAATTTCCTAAATGCTGCTGGCTATCCCTTAATGCTCTGATATGAATCTTCTTTTCTTCTTTCTCTTTTTTACTTTTTTTTTTTATTATTTTAACAGTTCTCAGAATTTCAATTGTGTCAAGGTAGACAACTTCCAAATATGCCTACTTGTCCACTCACGCACCATCCACCTGCCTATTTGTCATCTGTCCTATCTATCTATCTATCTATCTATCTATCTATCTATCTATCTATCTATCTTTATTTATCTATACCCCACCCATCCACACATCTATCTATTCAATCCACTTATTTTATCAATCTATCAATATCATATTTCTATATTTGCCTGCTTAACAACTCTACTTGGATTTCCCATAGGTATCTCAAACTCAGCAAGCCTAAAAAGAAACTTATTTTTCCCTACCAAGCAAATACACTCCTTCTCAAAACATTTATAATTCTGTTGAAGTAACCACCATGTTTCCAATATCCAGGTTTTTCAAACCTTTTCCTTTACACTGATACTTAGTTATCAAGTCTTGTCTATTTTATGTCCCATCATTTCTCATGTCCATCCCATCCTTATCTCATTCCTCATTTGTACTTGACCCCTGCTGCATTATTCTCTGTCAAATACTCTCCTTCTTAATATTTCTTCCTCTCTGTGTTCCTGAGACAACTCTATGATAATTAAACTCCTACCTGTCTGGTATTTCCTTCTTAATTTATTTTGCTGTTGCATCATGCTGCTTAAGAGTGGGCATTTCCAAAGACTCAGCTCTGGGCTCTCCTCTCTTCCTTGTGGTGATTCCATTGATTCCAATGGGCTAATTGTTATATTTATGCAGATAAATCACAAATCTATTTATTTAACCTCAATCTCTCCACCAACTTCAGTTCTGTGTTAGCAACCATCTACTGAATTTTTGGAGCAGAATGTCATGAAAATATTTTAAAATCAATTTTGTGGAACAAAACTTACTATCTTTCTTCTCCCTCCAATCACATCAAACCTGCCTCTCTAGCAAAATTCATTATTACTTTCGCAGGTACCATATTCTTCCAAGTAATCCAGGTTCACAACCTCAGTTTCCTCACTCACTCTACATATTCAATCAGTTGTTAAATCTTGTTTCTGCTTTCAAAACATATCTCGTATTATACTCCATCATTATCAAATTCTTTCTTTGTAGACCAAACAGTATGTCTCAAACTTAACCATTTTTTGTAATAGAACATGCTATCTTCATCCTTAAATCTACCCCTGTTCCCAACCTCCTCATTCTAATTAATTTTATCAAAAATTACCCAGTCCATAATAGGTGACCCCACACTGTGCTAAGATCTAGGGATACAAGATAGAAATGAAATGATTCTTGTCCTCACAGACATCACACTATTTGGAAAACATCTAGATAACATTCAAAATATGGGAATTCATAGCTAGGCCTATGATTTCCATTATGTGGGAAACTGGTAGGTGAAGAAACTCTACCAATCAAGGTAAACAACTTTTCTGTAATTTACAGTCTTACAGAATTACTGAGATACCTTAGAGGTGGAGGGATTTGCTGATGCATTTGGACAGGCTTGAATCCAGGTCTTCTTTGCAAGGTCTCTATACACCATGTCATTTTGCTTTATAAAAGTGAGATAGTAAAATAAAATCATTTTGTGGGGTTGCAGAAGAGCCATAACAACTGAGGAGAACAGGAAAAGTCTCCTACAAGAGTTGGCTTTGAAGGGAGCAAGATTCCTTTTTTGTGAAGAGTATTGCTGACTTTCTAAGCTTCCATGCTTACAATTTAAGAGTCATCCTTGACTCTTCAGGATGGCTCTTCGCTCTCTCTTTTGATACATATATAATAGCCAGACATGTTCCATCAATTCTTCCTCATTTCTGGTCATATGTGTCTTTTTTCACAGCTACTATCCCAATTTAGGACTTCCCAACTTGTCATCTAAATTTTGCCATAGCCTACCTGATTGATCTCCCTGCTTTCAGTTTCTAGTCTCTCCAGTCCATTCTTTGCACAGCCACTAAATTAGTATTTCCAAAACAAATCTGTCCGAGTCATTCTTACGCTCAAGAAGTTTCACTTGTGGGTGGTCTCTTTCCTCTGGGACAAGATACAAAGTCCTCTTTTTGGCATTTAAAATCCTTGTTGATTTTGCTCTAGTGAATTTTTTTTCGAATTGATCTTACATTAAATCTTTTCCATCATTATATATTCCAAACAGACTTGTCTCCTAGCTCTTCTCTGTGTAGTATAGAATGTGAGACTTACTCTCCCAAAATTTATTTTTACTTGGGATTGGGTTCCCTGAAGGAAGCTACTACTTTTCCCTTCAAAGTTTGAGGGATAAACATGAAAAAGATTAGGAGTTTCTAATACTATTGTTCATGATGCCCCACCAGGTGTGTGGCCCCAATATCACTCACCTATTTACCTTATCCTTAGTGTCAATTAACTGTTTGCTATCTCTACAAAATCAATTAACTAATTAATGCCAATTTGTTTTCATAAAGGGGAGAGTGCACTCAAACTTAAATTAATTGCTATAAAACCTTCCCCTTAATAAGTTTACTTCTTTTCTTAACAATTTTGAATCAGTTTGTTTACTTAAATTGATATTACACATTTTAATGAAAAAAAGGAGGAGGTGTCATGTCAATAGAACCTTAAAAAAAACAACACATATCAGGCTTTAATTACCATGAATACTGGATGTCCTTTCCATGCAATCCCGAAGCTATGAATTCATTATTAGGCTGAGAGCTCTCAAAACCTGTTAAGACCCTAGTAACACACAAATATGGCCACAAATGCAAATAAGCTCACTTCTGAATATGGCATTACAATAAATGAGTCACTCCCTTGTTTGCATGACATGGTGTCTCTGCTTCTAGGTTGATTCACTACAAGATTGAGTCTAGTAGGTCACTTCTCAGGGCTAAATCTTTACCAGATTAGTGGATCTAGCTGCTAAGGGGACTTTTGACAAACTCTTCTGATCTTTTGAACTTCGCACCTTCATAAGCTGGTTTGTTCCACTTCTAATATTCATTCATTCACCTAAAAGGAACAAAGAGATAGACACAGACAAAAAGAAAAAGAAGCATCATGCTTTCATGGTTATGTGGTAGCTTAGTGGGAAGATAAGGCAGCTATAGTAGGTTACCTCTTCCCCCCACCCAGAGGCCCAGAACATTTCTTTTTTCCTATTCACTCACTTCCAGGAAGAGAAATTTCATCTACTTGAACTTTTTGAATACACTCTCAATCTAGCTCAACAACATATTCGAAGACTTTTCTTCACCATGTATTAAACCAATAGGAAACAGCTATAGGATAGTTTGCCAGCTATGAGCTGGAGAGAGAAAGGATGATTCCATCACATGTTTGTAAAATCAGGGTCACCAAGACTCTACATAGATTGAAGCAGAAAAATATTGAACATTCTCTAAAGACTGGGCCTTATTGGCTAGACACCCAATTATACTTGTATAAGATGTTCTATCTTCTGTCTTCGTAATTCTCACTATATTTGGAATCCCCTGCCTTTTCTTTCCAAATCTCAGAATCCTCAGCTATTGTCAAGGCTCAGCTCAAGTGGCACCTCCTACACAAGACCTTCTTGATTCTCCCAGTTTTCAGAACCCCTACCCTCATCAAATTATTTTGCATTTACTTCATATCTACTTTGTAATTTCTTACCTGTGCACATATTTTATCCCCTAAGTAGAATGTGAGCTCCTTGAGGGCAAAGACTGTTTCATTTTTATCCAGTGCTAGTACATACATTATTAAATGTACTTGTTGAATCATTTGTTGAATGAGGATAATAAAGACACAGTACCTACGTTACAGGGTAGTTGTAAGGATCCAACATCTTGAAATTAAATGTAAATATCAGTTATCCAAATTATTTCATTCATTAGTAATGAACCTGCCTAAATAAGGCAAATGTAAACCAAGAACTGCCTGTAAAAAAGAGAAAACAAACAAACAAAAAACAGATTGTGACAGATGGGTTTTGTGTCAGAGAGCAGCTTGGGAGTGTTGAAAATAACTGCACAATTTTCTATATCTACTCTTTTCCTTTTCAGTTTTCAGCCTAGCTTCTCTTCCATCTGCTGTGCTTGTTCAAGCTACTGCTGGATTAACTCAACCACATTTTAGCTATAAAACTAAAATAAAACCAAAACCCAGAGTTTAACAACAGGCATTTTTCAGCCATTTGTTTTTTTTTTCCTCCACAAATTGTTGGGCTTGGCTTTGGATTGTTATAGATTTTTGTAATATTCTATAGATCCCAGAAATTAGCATCATGTGTTTGGCAAAGAGGAGCATATGGAGTCAAAATGTCAAAAATAATAGTTAAAAATAAGGAAGTCCTTGGGTGGAACCTATATGGAGAATTCGTAGGTGATCATGTGCAAGAATCATTTCAGAAGAAAAGGCATAGGGTCATTGTTGCTTTTACTTGTTGGAAAGCATATCTCATGATGACATCACAGATCCATTAAAATATTATAATATAAAAGCAAGACAGAATGGATTTATAATTTGTGGCCAACAAATAGCTTATTTAAATTGCAAGGCAGTCAATCTGATGGAATCTGTGGATACTGAACATTAGTAGAGTAGATAATAATGCCACAGCCAATTCAGTTTTGTCATTTGTATATTGTATAAGCTAAGGAAACGTGACACTGAGAGCATGCCGAGCACTAGTGAAATTTCTAAGTTAAACAATATATAAAACAACTACACTCACTGCATTATACCTTTTAAGAAATGGGATTGCAATGCTTAATTGAATTCAAAATTGAAAACAAATTTTTATTGAGTGCTCATATATGCAAGACAGAAACCACTGACATTATATGCTGTATACACATTTGAACAAATATTCAAAAGCATTGTGAGTGGGTTGATTCCTTTAGTCAGATCTTTTAAGAAATCAACTCCTGGCTGATAACCCTGTGGTTTTGTACATATGATTTCATTGGTGTAGTAAACATCTGGATGAGGACACTACTTCTACAAAGAAGTTTGGCACCTTCCAGGCAATTTACAGAGAAAAGAAAACAAGTTTTCTAGGGTCATAAAATCAGTAGGTGTCAGAAGTAGGACTTGAATTCAGTTCTGTCCTGACTCTGAAGATAACTCTCTATCCCCTACATCATAGTGACTCTCAGTGAATCCATTAGTACTGTGTATTATTGAAAGGTAATAAGGTATAATGGAGAGAGATTTGGTCTCAGAGTCAAGAAGACCTGGGTTGAAATCTTGCTTCTGAAAAATTCTGGCTATGTGACCCTGGGCAAGTTACTTCATTACTGAGTGACCTGGGTAATTCCCTAAGACTATAATTTACTAAATACTAAGTTGCATCAGTAGAAGAAGTTTCTTTCTACAAGCCATTTCAATGTCAATGATTCTAAAGGTGGCTCTCTACTATACCACACTGCCTCATGACTGAATTAGATGATACTTTGATTCCTTTAAGAGATCAAGACTGTAACTTGGAAAGATGTTCTCAGGTGAGGTAGAAAATTTGCTTTTGGTTAGGTCAGACAGAGGTCTGGTCTTGCTTTTGGGAGGGTAGACTTAAAAAGGATCAAGACAATAAATGTTGAGTGTCTTCCAGGATATAATAGAGGGCATGGTCCTTAAGGAATTCAATGAGACATTATAGTTTCATCTGTCAGTGTAACTGGATATGACTGAAAGAATAATAATAAAGGAGACTTTGGAATGCTTTGCAGACCTACAAATATACAAAAGTATATAAAAACTGTCTGAGGGTAATCCTCTTCATCACCAATTTTGATTTTAAGAAGTGCTAAAGTCTACAATAATGTTAGGTCCCTTGATGCCCAGGTTCACTGAAAGATATCTTCAATAGCAACTCTTCATTTGTGCCAGTGAAGCAATTTTGTTCCTAAATAACCTAAGAGCTTAAATTGTTTACAGGTCTCCTTCTGATGTTGTTCTCAGATTCTACATCACAACACTGACTCACAAAAGCCATCAGAGCTTTATTATAGAAACATGCTTTTGGAGTTTTATACTTTTGAAGCCAAGCAGCTGAGATTCATATTCCAAATGAATGCTTCCAACAGAAATGAGTCCTGTATGACTGAATTGGAAGGGAGTCTTATTTGGGAGTCCAATTTCAAGTCAAGAATTTCACCTTTGCTGAATAATTGTAGAGATAAGAAATTTGCCAGAGGAATAGTTCAGTTAATAATTTCAAAAATCTCAATTCAGCAATAAAAACACTGTAAAATAAAGGGTGGCTTTAGTCAAACTGCTTATCAGAAAAGCAGGCTTTTAACAGTTATTTACTCATAGGAAACCAAACTGGTAAAGTATTTTTCAATTACTGTTTCACCATAGAATTTCTTTTTTTTTTTTGATAATCTCTCCCATGATATCAAGAAGTTGTAGATATTTTCCCTGGTAAAACAATTGTAAAAGAAAAGCATTTTTTTTATTTTCCCTCTTAATTGTTGAGATAGCAAAAAATATCACATAATTCTGGTTTTAATGAACATGGGTCATAATTTATTGATAAAGCATTAGAAGGACAAAAAGGAATCTCTCTAAATTAGCCTGCTCATTGAACTAGTCTCCTTTTTTTTTTTGTTTTTGGTTTTTTTTTTCCATTTTTTTTTTTATTTTTAGATTGCAACATACAGTTCTACATAATTTTGGGTTCCAGATTTTCTTCCCTCCCTCCCCCCCCCCAAGAAGTCATGGCGTCCCATATAACTTCCAGGTATAACTAGGCATTGAATTAATT
>JAQQSZ010018207.1:0-10626 GCA_028646595.1 Phalanger gymnotis | reverse complement strand
CCTGCTTCCCTCTGCCACTTTGTGGGTTCTGCAGTTCTAGAATTGGTTCAGAGCCATTTTTTTTATAGGTTTTTGGACGGACTTGGTGGGGAGCTCACGCCAGTTACTGCTTTCCAGTCGCCATCTTGGCTCCGCCCCTGACCTATGGATTTCAATAAGTGTTTGATTACCTTATTTGCATTTTCCTCTGTTTTTTTGCATCACTATCACTACCCACTTACTCCTTCCCAACTGTCCCCAAGCCCTCCCTTTTAATTAAGAACTAGGATCAAGCAACTTCAATATATCTCATTTTGCCCTCTTTACTTCCCAGGAGTCTGCACCTCTCTGGATCTCACCACCCTCTCTCCAGGAACTTCTTCAACATGGAAGATCAAGTCAGTGGTGGAACTCAAACCATATCCATATCCTCTGCCCTGAGACCTCTCTAATCAGAGAGGGTGGAGGGCTCCTCTCAGAATCACATTTATGGAGGGCGCAAAGGCCAGCCTCTCCTTCATTTCCCATTTGAAAGCTTTTGCCAAATATTGTCCCCTCCCCCTTCAGCTTCCTTTTATGTCTTGTCTTCCCCTGTAGGGGAAGTGGGTAGGGACTGTCTTTCTTTTTGCTTGTATTTGCATTACCAGGGCTTAGCACAGTGCCTATACATAATAATCACTTCATTAATGTTTCTCTCCATATTCTTCTCTTAATCTGTCATTTTCAGCAGTCTTTATATCACTAACCCCTTGATGATGCAGCTAGGGCGTACAGTGGATAGAGTCTCAGGCCTGAAGTCAAGAAAACTCACCTTCCTGAGTTCAAATCTGGCTTCAGACACTTACTAGCTGTGTGACCCTAGGCAAGTCACTTCACCCTTGTTTTCCTCAGTTTCCTCATCTATAAAATGAGTTAAGAAGGAAATGGCAAACCATTGTAGCATCATTGCCAATAAAATCCCAAATGGCATCATAAAAAGTTGGACAGGACTGAACAACAACAACAAACTTCTTGATGCTTCTGTAGGGCAAACAACCCTACCTAGTTTCTTCAATAAATTTTTATCTAACATAGAAGCATCTTGGGATAACGGAAAGACTTCTTGACTTGTAGTCAGAAGGTTTAGGTTTAAAGTCTGTTTCTTTTGTTTGTGGTTTGTGTGATGGTTAGCAATTCATTTGACTTTTGGGCCTCAGTTTCCTCAGAAAGAATGTGGGTACAAAAATAACACTGAATGACTTAAAGAGAAACTGAGGCAGAGCTCTGAGTCAAAGCACATTGTTTAAGGGACCTAGCCCCCTCTAATGAGGTAGACCCCAGACCTGCCTCATGGCCTGAGATAACACTTCTTTCCAGTGCCTTATTTTTATAAGGCTTAATGCAAGATTTATTACCTGAACATTCTAAAAAGGTCATACGAAGGACAAAATCCCATTGGTTGACATGATGCGTAAGCTAAAAATGGTATGTCAGCAGTGTCACAGGTTGGGGGAACCAAGAAATATCTCTGCTAACTAGGTGGTCACAAGATGTATGGGGTTGTCCTTAGTTTGGGCAAGCTATGCATATGCATACACATACACATTCACACACATACACATATACATACATACACATACACATATACATACATATACATGTACATATATATACATGTACATACATACACATATGAGTTATACATATACTCCAAGAACATATTGGAGGGGGCTTCTCTACCATGCCACTCAGGCTTGGTTTGGTCCTAGAATTTGAAGAAAACAAGATGAAGATATCCATGTCAACATTCTTGAGGTTCTGCTAGTAAGCTCCATAATGGGTAAACGAGTAATGAATATTACCCTAAAGTCTGAAGCCTATCATAGGGCCCCTCTATTAAAACCTATATTCCTGTGTGACATACAAAACATGAATTAATACATTGCTTATTCTTATATCTATTATTATAAGACTGGCTAAGTATGTATTACTAGATGAGCATAGTAAAATAATTTCTAACAATCATTATCCCTTATAGAATCATAATGAACTTACCAGTATTTATTAGAGTTTGAATGGGGGTCTTCAATGAATCATCTCTCACAGTAAAATAAGAAGCCCAATTTAAAACAGGATCTTTCCAATTCTAATATTCTATGATTCTGGATAACTCTCCCAAATCCTCTTACTGTCCTCATAGCCCATGAGGGCAAACAGAATGGTAGGGAAACTTGCCTACAGAGTAATGGCTAGTGTCAGTCAGTACTAGGGCCCAGAACTCACCATTCCTGAATGCAAATCTCCTACTTTTCTGATATCATCCCATTCTCAATCTTAGGGGAATCTATAGCTTCTCTCAGTGGGGATGCTACTCTGCCAGAGGAAGTTTCAGGCAATTTGAAATGGACATTCCAGGAAGCAAAGGGCCCAAATGTAACTTCCATTTTTTTGTCAAGATACACAATGCTTGTAGATTGAATAAAACTGCCTTAAAATGCATGTTTCAGGAGATACAATTAACATCCACTTTTCTATTTTTTGCTGTTTCAGGGGGCAGTGTGTAACCCAAATGGCATCAGAATTCCTGAGATAATGAACGTGGTATAAAAAGGATAGTTTAATAGGATCTCCCTTTCACTGCCCTACTTCTTATTTTCATTCTCTTAATTTTATAAAATTGATCCACCTGAGAATACTAAGCATTAACAGGAAAAAGAAAACAAACAAACAAACACAGTCTCTCTTTATTTGCTAAAGAGACAATCTAGTGGCTTTCATTTTCTGGAGTTCCAACAGGAAGGATTCTGGGGAAGCTCTTAACTGTCTTCAGCCCTTGACCTGCTAAGACTTCAGACATGGAGCTAAATGTCTCCAACCTGTGCTTCTTAGAAAATATCTTGATTCTTATTTTTATAGTTTTCCCACTTGTATCTGGAATGTCTCTGTATTTTTCCCATCCCTTTATTACTGAAGATTCTAGAATTTCTGGAATTTGGGGGAATGTGAGAAATATAATAAAGGTCCAATGTAATAACAGGCAAAGACTTAAAGTGTTTTCTCTCCTCAAGCTTCTTCTGATGCTGTACTTAGACTTCATCTCTGCATCTAAATCCCTCTTCTTTGATATTTTAGCTATTAAAAGATCCCTTCTAGTATTAAAGCACATATTCTGGTCCTAATGCATGGAGGGAAAGAGATTGGGACTAGACCTCTGATTCATTGGCACAGGGAAATCCAAGTTGAGGAAACTCCCTCTATCTATGCAGATTGGCATTTTCTCTAACTTAAAATTTTATAGAGTTGCTTAGAAAAGTGAGAGCTTAAGTGACTTGGCCATTGCCAAACAGCTAGCATGTGTGAAAGGCAGGACCAGAATCAAGGTATTCCTGGGTTTGAGGTTAACTCTATCCTTCACCTCAGGCCTGGAACGTAATAGGTGTTTGCTCAATGTTTGCTGAATTGAATTGAATTCATCAACAGGTACTAAGGGAACTGGTAAGAAAGATCTCAGTCCTTCTTCTATGTGTCTTTGGACCTCAATGAATGGACCATTCTTATGAATGCTTAAGTAATGAGAGTTTCTTATTTAAAATATAAAAGTAAGTTTAATGATAAGAAGAGAGTTTGTAATGGGTGGTGAACTCTGATGGTTAAAGCTATTTTCTTGTGACTGATTTTGCACCATCCTGGCACAGAGTAAATACTCAACAAATGTTTTATTGACAGATTGTCAATAAATTGTCTGACTTTGTCCAGAGGGGCGCAGAAGGCAAAACTGAGCACATTCAATTCAAGAAGCAGACTTAGGCTGTGGTATATGATATGAAGATTAATATACTTAGAGCTAAAAGGGATTTTCAAGGTCATTGAGTTCGATTGCCTCATTTTATGGAGGAAGAAACTGAGGTTCAGATTGGCAAATTCTTGGAGATAGATTCAAACCCAGGTCTTTATGACTCTAAACCATCATTGTTCTGGGACACCATGGCATCAGAAGTTCAGTACAAGGTTATTTTTTAAGTATTCATTTATTTATTCTTAGTTTTCAACATTCATTTGCACATGATGTTGAATTCCAAATTTTCTCCTCATCTCTCCCCTCCCCTTACCCCAAGGTGGCATGCATTCTGATTGCCCCTTTCCCCAGTCTGCCCTCCCTTCTATCACCCCCACCCCATCCCCTTTCTCCTTACTTTCTTGTAGGGCAAGATAGATTTCTGTAGCCCATTGCCTGTATATCTTATTTAACAGTTGCATGTAAAAACAATTTCTAACATTTATTTTTAAAACTCTGCATTCCAAATTCTTTCCCTTCCTCCTTCCCCACCCACTTTCATTGAGGAGGCAAGCAATTGAACACAGGTTATACATGTATAGTTATTCAAAACACTTCCATAATAGTCATGTTGTGAAAGACTAACTATATCTCCCTTCATCCTATCCTGCCCCCAATTTATTCTATTTTCCTCTTTGACCCTGTCAATTTCAAAAGTGTTTGCTTCTGGCTATGCCCTCCCACAACCTGCCCTCTCTACCCTCTGTTATACCTTTCCCCCTTACTTTCCTGTAGGGTAAAATACCCAATTGACTGTGTATGTTATTCCTTCCTTAAGCCAAATCTGATGAAAGTAAGATTCACTCATTCCCTTTCACCTTCCCCCTCTTCCCCTCCATTGTAAAAGCTTTTTCTTGCCTCTTGTATGTGAGATAATTTGCCTCATTCTATCTTTCCCTTTTTCTTCCCAATATATTTCTCTCTCACCCCTTAGTTTTATTTTTTAGATTTTGCTCCTTCATATTCAATTCACCCTGTGCCCTCTGTCTACATATATATATATATATATATATATATATATATATATACACACACGTTCCCTTCAACTACTCTAATACTGAGAAAGATCTCATGAATTACAAATACCACCTGTCCATGTAAGAATATAAACAGTTTGACTTTAGTAAGTCCCTTATGATTTCTCTTTCCTAATTTCCTGATTCCTTATGATTCCTCTTTTCCTCTTTTCATGATTCTCTTGATTCTTGTGTTTGAAAGTCAGATTTTCTATTCAGCTCTGTTGTTTTCATCAAGAATGCTTGAAAGTCCTCTATTTCATTGAATATCCATTTTTTCCCCTGAAATATCATACTCAGTTTTGCTAAGTAGGTGATTCTTGGTTTTAATTCTAGCTCCATTGACCTCTGGAATATCATATTCCAAGTCCTTCAATCCCCTAATGTAGAAGCTGCTTGATATTGTGTTATCCTGATTGTGTTTCTACAATACTCAAATTGTTTCTTTCTAGCTGCTTGCAATATTTTCTCCTTGACCCGGGAACTCTGGAATTTGGCTACAATATTCCTAGGACTTTTCCTTTTGGGATCTTTTTCAAGAGGTGATCAATGGATTCTTTCAATTTCTATTTTACTCCCTGGTTTTAGAATATTAGTGCAGTTTTCCTTGATAATTTATTCAAAGATGATGTCTAGGGTCTTTTTTTTTATCATGGCTTTCAGGTAGTTCAATAATTTTTAAATTATCTCTCCTGGAACTATTTTCCAGGTCAGTGGTTTTTCCAATGAGATATTTCACATTGTCTTCTATTTTTTCATTCCTTTGGTTTTGTTTTATAATATCTTGATTTCTCATAAAGTCATTAGCTTCCCTTTGCTCCATTCTAATTTTTAAGAAATTATTTTCTTCAGTGAGCTTTTGGACCTCTTTTTCCATTTGGCTAATTCTGCTTTTTAAGGCATTCATCTCCTCACTGGCTTTTTGCACCTCTTTTGCCATTTGGTTTAGTCTATTTTTTAAGACGTTATTTTCTTCAGTGATTTTTGGCATCTCTTTTAGAAAGTTGTTAACTTATTTTTCATGATTTTTTTTTTGCATTACTCTCATTTCTTTTCCCAATTTTCAAGGTAGGACTCTGCTTCCAGAGTGGAGAGTGCACTGTCCCAACCTTCAGGGCTTTTGTGCAGCTGTTTTCAGAGATATTTCTAAGCACCTGTAAATTTTCAGTACTTCTAAAGTGGTATGATCAAAAGAGAGGTGTTTACTTCTCTCCTGACCTGTGTTCTGGTCTGCAAGTGACCTCAAGCACTTTTTTTCTGCCATGGAACTGTGAGGATTCCCTCTCCACAGCTGCCATGAGCTCTGCCATGCCCATGCTCCTCCTCACCCAAGGACTGCCAACCAGGACTGCAACCCAGATCCAAGCAGGGCAAAGCAAGAGACTGGGGAGATTGCTCTTGATAGCCTTTGATATGTCTTCCAGTTCTTTATCTATAAGCTTATAATGAACATTGTTGAGACTTAAAAAAAGATTTCCCTAACATTTTGTTCAGTCAGTCTCTCCTACAAAAAGAAAAATATAATGAACATAATAGAATGAATCAGAAATATATGGAATATTTTATTATTCAAACAATTGATACTTTGGAGATGAAATGAAATAAATACTGTGAAAATGGTCCTTTGGTGTTAATACATGCATCTTAAATATTACTAGTGGAATTGGAATCACTTAGCAGATGGTATGATTGTTTAAAGGAAGATAAACAGCTAGTTATAATTTGGTAACTTAATAGTTCTTAATTGTTATTAATCATTGCTTATTCTAACTCTGGCATTCCTTTCGCTTGAGTAGAAAAATTCTTTCTACTTATATGAAACTCCTAATTCAGATCCATAACATTTCTGTGAAACATGCATGCAGAACTTTCATTATAATCATAAGGAGTCTTTTTTTATCTTAACTGTCTGTTGAGCTTAAAAGGATTGTCTTGATATCCAAGTTCTCTGTTCTTTCCTACTTGATTTGAATTGAACCCTTTAAATTCAATAAGTATTATTATTATTTATTAAGAATCTGCTATCTTCAAGGCCTTGGATATTTGATGATATTTATAAAGTATTTAAAGCTCACTTATTTGATCCTGATCTCACTTCTGTCCAGATGGTAGTAATTGCATTTTACAAATTAGGAAACTGAGGAACATTGACTTTAAGTGACATGGCTCTAGCCAAATAGCTATTAATCATCAGAGGAATTATTTGAACACAGTTTTCTCCTGATTCCAATCCAACACTTTATTCACTATGCCATGCAAGTTAATCTGTCACATAGTGCTGGTTACTTTTGAATTCAAAATCTTATCCTGTGGCTTCCACAACAGCTTTGGGCTATGTTGTCTTTCACTGGTGAAGGTAGTAAATATTGTACAATATAAATGACCCTAGCAAATTGTAAGTAAGTATTCCAAATCTGTTTTAATTAGGACTGGTGCTCTTTTGTCTTTGGAAATTTTTCAGCAACAGATTGTTGATACTGAATAAAGACAACTTTGCTTAGAATAAAGAGAAGTGTTTGATGATAAATAAAAGAGTATTGAGAATATTTTTAGCTCAATAATTAACAGGTAAGTTCATCAAAATGAATTCTATACATTGAAAATATAATTAGCCATAACCCTAGAAATCCAACACCCATTTATATTACTGAAAAGAGAATAGAAGTGGACTCTCAGTCAATATACATGTTAGATCCAGTAAACCCTCCCATGTAGCCATTGGAGATTACTGGAAACAGACTCATTTTTAAAATTTCTTTCTTTTTAAAATTTATTTAGTATTTCATTTCTCTCAGTTACATGTAAAAACAATTTTTACATTCATTTTTAAAACTTTCAGTTCCATAGGTTCTCCCTCCTTCCCTCTGCACAACACCCTCCCTCCCCCATTGAGAAGGCAAGCAATTTAATATAGGTTATATGTGTATATTCTTGCAAAATATTTCCATAATAGTCATGTTGTGAAAGAGAACATAGACAAAAAAACCCTCAGGAAAAATAAAGAAGAACTTCTGGGAGCCATGATGACTGAGTAGCCCCCTGGGCCCAAGAAGCAGGGATCTACTTTAAAAAGCAGGATAAAGAAAAAAAAAACCATGAAGAAACAATCCACCAAAAAGGACCATTGATTCCTATTATGAAGACAGGGAAGATCAAAATACCAATTCAGAAATGAACAGCATTAACACTATACCCACATCTAAAACCTCAAAAAGGAATGTGAACTGGCGTCAAGTACAAAAAGCATTCCTGGAGGTGGAGCCAAGATGGCCACTGGAAAGCAGGGACTGGCCTAAGGTTCTTCCCCAGGACCCTCTAAACACCTATAAAAATCGCTCTGAACAAATTCTAGAACTACCGAGCCCACAAAATAGCGGAGGGAAGCAGGGCTCCAGCCCAGGACAGCTTGGATGGTTGCTGCGTAAAGTCTATCGCACACAGACCTGGGAGCAGAGTGGAGCAGAGCCTAGCGTGGGCTGTACCAGAACCAACCAGACAAGGAGCTGGGCAGACGCCATAGTGCCTTGAATCAGTGAGCTGTGACAGTTACCAGACTTCTCAACCCACAACCACCAAAGACAACAGAGAAGGTTAGTGGGAAAAGCTGCAGGGCAAAGAGTGAAAGGAGTGCACAGTTTGGCCACCACCCTGGTGAGAGCAGATGTGGTGCAGCTACAAAACTACAGTTGCAGTTGCTTCTGGCCCCAGGCCAACCTGGTGGGAGGAATTCAGTGGCGGATCAGAGTGGGAATGCAGAGCCTGCTTAAGATCTGAGTCAGGTCCAGGTTGGAGGTTCTTGGGGGAGGAGGAATGCTGATGTGGCAGAGCTTGCTGCATAGTGCATTCCCTTAAGCTTGGAACAAAGTACTCTCTACTCTACAAGCAGTCATACCCCGATGGAAAAGTCAAGGGTCAAGTAGTTGGCTGGGAATGTGGCCAGGCAGTGAAAATGGACTCAGATTCAGACTCAGACTTTTGGATCTTTTTCCAAGCCCTTCAATCCCTTAATGTAGAAGCTGCTAGATCTTGTGTTATCCTGATTGTGTTTCCACAATACTCAAATTGTTTCTTTCTGGCTGCTTGCAGTATTTTCTCCTGGATCCATTTTCCAGGTCAGTGGTTTTTCCAATGAGATATTTCACATTGTCTTCCACTTTTTCATTCCTTTGGTTCTGTTTCTAATTTTTAAGGTAGTATTTTCTTCAGTGGTCTTTTGGACCTCTTTTTCCATTTGGCTAATTCTGCCTTTTGAGGCATTCTTCTTCTCATTGGCTTTTTGGAGCTCTTTTGCCATTTGAATTAGTCTATTTTTTAAGGTGTGATTTTCTTCAGTATTTTTTTGGGTGTCCTTTAGCAAGTCATTGACTTGTTTTTCATGGTTTTCTCACATCACTCTCATTTCTCTTCCCAATTTTTCCTCTACTTCTCTAACTTGCTTTTCCAAATCCTTTTTGAGCTCTTCCAGACCTGAGACCAGTTCATGTTTTCCTTGGAAGCTTTTGATTTAGGCTCTTTGACTTTGTTGACTTCTTCTGGTTGTTTGTTTCAGTCTTCTTTGTCACCAAAAATTATTGGACTACCTGAAAGCCATGATCAAAAAAGAGCCTAGATATCATCTTTCAAGAAATTATCAAAGAGAACTGCCCTGATATTCTAGAGCCAGAGGGTGAAATAGAAATTGAAAGATTCCACCAATTGCCTCCTGAAAAAGATCCCAAAAAGAAAACTCCTAGGAATGTTGTTGCCAAATTCCACAGCTCCCAGATCAAGGAGCAAATACTGCAAGCAACCAGAAAGAAACAATTTGAGTACTGTGGAAACACAATCAGAATAACACAAGATCTAGGAGCTTCTACATTAAGGGATTGAAGGGCTTGGAATATGATATTCTGGAGGTCAATGGAGCTAGGATTAAAACCAAGAATCACCTACTCAGCAATCCTGAGTATCATGCTCCAAGGCAAAATATGAATTTTTAATAAAATAGAGGACCTTCAAGCTTTCTCAGTGAATAGACTGGAGCTGAATAGAAAATCTGACTTTCAAACACAAGAAACAAGAGAAGCACAAAAAGGTAAACAAAAAGAGAAATCATGAGGGACTTACTAAGGTTGAACTGTTTTGTTTATATTACTACATGGAAAAATGATATGTATAATTCATGACATCTCAGTATTAGAGTAGCTGAAGGGAATACACACACATATCTATATCTATATCTATATCTATATCTATATCTATATCTATATCTATATCTATCTATCTATCTATCTATCTATACAGGGTGAATTGAGTATGAAGGGATGAGATCTAAAAAATAAAACAAAATTAAGGGATGAGAGAGGAATATGAGAGAGGGAGGAAGGGAGAGATAGAATGGGGTAAATTATCTTACATAAAAGTGGCAAGAAGAAGCAGTTCTGTTGGAAGGGAAAAGGGGGCAGGTGATAGGGAATGAATGAATCTTGCTGTCATTGTATTTGACTTGAGGAGGGAATAACATGCACACTCAATTGGGTATCTTACTCCACAGGAGAATAAGGGGAAGGGGATAAAAAGGGGAGATGATAGAAGGGAGGGCAGATGGGGGAGGAGATAACCAAAAGCAAACACTTTTGAAAAGGGACAGGGTCAAGGGAGAAAACTAAATAAAGGGAGACAGGATAGGATGGAAGGAAATATAGTTAGCCTTTCACAACATGAGTATTGTGGAGTGTTTTACATAATGATACATGTGTGACCTATTTTGAATTGCTCACCTTCCTAGGGAGGGTGGGTGGGGAGGGAAGAGGGAAGAGAATTTGGAACTCAAAGTTT
>JAQQSZ010018206.1:0-10626 GCA_028646595.1 Phalanger gymnotis | reverse complement strand
TTGTTTTCTTCAGTATACTTTTCAGTATTTTTTGAGTCTCTTTTAGCAAGTCATTGACTTGTTTTTCATGGTTTTCTCTCATCCTTCTCATTTCTCTTCCCAATTTTTCCTCTACTTCTCTAACTTGCTTTTCTAAATACTTTTATCCCTATAGTTTTGACTTTGGCAAGAATATGATGTCATGTTATATGATGTGATAAGAAAACTGGGCATATAGTCTGAGCAAGATGAAACAAGGGGTTTAGTAACAATAGGAGACAGAGAAGGAAAGAACTGAGATGTTTATGGAGAAAAAAATAAGTCACCTTTGAGAGAGAAAATTACCCTAAAATGAACACAAGATTCAGAGACAAAAGACCTGGGTTCCAATTCTGCTTCTTTCACTCCCTAGTCATACCCTGGGCAAGTGACTTAATCTTACTGGGGCAATGTTTCCTCATGTGTAAAATAAGGTTGTTAAACTAGATGTTCTCTGAGGTTATTTCCAGTTCTAAATCTAAGATCTTCTGAATTCAGCAAAAGAGACATAAAGTCTTATTTTACTCAGGACTATGTATACATTATACATATTTGATAAATGAATGAATAAATAGTTCAAAGAGGCCAGCTTTTTGATGGGACTAAGCAGTTTCCACTGGAAAGTCAGATGAGGGCAATTAAATCAGGTGGCTCAGTGGACTTGGCATGAGAAAGATCTGAGCCCAGGGTCACTCACACAGGAAGCACCTTAGCTCAAATCCAGCCTCAGTTGCTTACTAGCTGTGGGATGCTGGCTAAGTCACTAAACCTCTACCTCAATTTCCTCATCTGTAAAATGGGGATAATACTTGCACCTACTTAGCAGGGTTCTTGTAAGGATAAAATGAGATAGTATTTGTAAAGCCCTCTGCAAAACTTAAAGCACTATATAAATACCAGCTACTACTCCTTTCCTTCCACTCCCTCATTCACACTAAATGTATTCTTCATCTTCATCATGACTTCTAGTTTCAGTGCTTCCTTTTTTTCCCAGCCTGTCTCCTTCATGTTGGTCTCACTTATTCTTATCTCTAAACTTCACTTCATGTTCTGTCACAGTGATGATTCCCTATCCAGTAATCCCATCACTCTTCCAAACTGTTCCTTCTTAAACCTCAATAACTCCTACCACTGATTCCTGGGATCCTGTTCCTTGACTGCAGAATATCCCAAGGGAAACTCATAAAAACAAGCCCATTTCAATAATGGTACATAAAGTCACCTGATCCCTTACTGCTGCTTGGCAATCCTACAGTAGTCTTATTACCTCACCTGTCTCACTCCATAATAACTACTGGATATCTCTTTCCTCAGCCGTACCCTCTTCCTTATTCTCATAGCAAACCTTCCCTTCCCCACTTCATTTAGATTGAGGCTATCTGACTAGGCCTCTATCAACATCTTTACTCTCTTCCTCAATATTTCTAACTGCCAACATCCTCCATCCCTCCCCACCCCACCCCCCAGGCTATAGGAATGGGTCTGCACAAGTACTAGTATCTCAAAGGGAGAAATAGTCCTAGGCTATTTTTTTCAGCTGTGTCCTTGGTTTCATCCTGTCCTCACCCTTCCAGGACTTTGTTCAAATGGCCATCTCCTCCCTCTCAGGTATCATCTGTCTCTGTCTTGATCTCTTTCTGTTTGCCTATATATATGTGTATATATATATATATATATATACATATATATATATATATATTAAGATCATTACCCTAAAAAAACTTTCCCATAGTCCTTTTACTATAAGCCCATCTCTGCCCTTCTCTTCACTCTTAATATTCTTGGAGGGGTGGGGCAGTAAATAATCTATAACTGGTATCTCCACTTCTTTACCACTCACTCTTTCTTTAGCCTTAACCCCTAACACTTAAATGAAAATGTTCTCCAAGGTCAAAATTTCCTCTTAAATAATAACAAACTTTCATCATTCTTTATGTTCCTTGGCCTCATTTCCTCACATAATTTGAGTTTGTTGGTCAACTTCCCTTGCCTCCAATAAACATGGAAGTCCATTTGTTAAGTATCCATTGTTCTTGTTCTGTCATTTCAGTTTTGTCTGACTCTTCATGACTCCATTTGGGGTTTTCTTGGCAAAGATATTAGAATGGTTTGCCATTTCCTTCTCCAGCCCATTTTACAGATGAGGAAACTGAGGCAAAGTGACTTGCCCAGAATTACACAGCTAGAGTCTGAAGCCAAATATGAATTCAGCTGCCCTTAAGCATCCATTAGGCACCTGCTACACATAAAGCACTCTCCTAGGAGCTGAAAAAAGAAACACAGAGAAAGAATAATCCTTGACTTTCTTTTTTTTTCTTTGCAGGGGTAAAGACAGGGCAATTGGGGTTAAGTGACTTGCCAAAGGTCACACAACTAGTAAGTGTATCAAGTGTCAGAGGCCGGATTTGAGCTTAGGTCCTCCTGAGTGTGGGGCTGGTGCTCTACTCACTGTGCCCCCAGTCCTTGACTTTCAAGGAGCTCAAATTCTAGTGAAACATAACCTCCTTCTGAGTGTGTTTTCTTTATACCATGTTCTTCTGATTCATCTCTTACCACACTAAACCCTCCTTTCTCAGTCTACTTTGTAGGTTTCTAATTTTCTTATTGTTTCTTTAAGGTGAGAGTTCCCCAAAGTTCTATAATTGGCTCTCTCTGCTCTCTGTTTCCTACCAAGTAATTGGTAGGAAATTGGTCAGACATTGGTCTGACATTCAAACCCTTCTACAACCTGACACTATCCTACCTATTCCTCTAGCCTGGCTTCATATGATTCCCTTCTATGCTCTAGATTACTTACTTTCTCTCATGCACACTTGGCATTTTGCTGTCCTGTGCCTTTATTCATCTTGTTTTCTGTACTTTTCAATACCTCCTTCACCTATTAAGTTTCTACTCACCCTTTAAAGTAGAGCTCAAAGGTCACTACCTCAAAGGAAGCTTTCTCTGATCTGCCCTTTAAAGAATAGCCTTTTCCCCACCTCAAGCTTCACAAAGCACTTTGCTCACACTTCTCTTGTGGAGTTTCTCCTACAGCTGACCTCTCACTATAGGGAACAGGTGGAGGAAATAGGCACCCAAGCTGACAGACATACTTATCAATTTCAAGAGAGCCTTATTTCACCAGGAAAAGTAATGTGGAAGGTAGAGAGAACTCACAAGAGCCCATGAACAACATAGAAAATCACATAAACACAAGGTTTAGCCCAGAGAGCTACCAAAAAAGAAAAGGGCAAAGGCTTCAGTCCAGTGTGGGAAAAACTCCATGATGAAGTAGTTTGCTTTACAACACTTTATCCCCTGTACCTGGAACTCTTTCCTTCATCATCTCTGACCTTTGGATTCCTTCCATCTTCTTCTTGTTGTTTGGCCGTTCCAATTGTGTCTGACTCTTTGTGGCCCCATTTTGAGGTTTTCTTGGAAAAGATACTAGAGTGGTTTGCTATTTCTCCTTTTCCAGCTCATTTTACAGATGAGGAAACTGAGGGAAACAAGGTTAAGTGACTTGCCTAGGGTCACACAGCTAGGAAGTTTCTGAAGCTGGATTTGACCTCAAATCTTCCTGACTCCAGGCCTGGCTATCTAGCTACGAGGCTCCCTTCCAGTCCCAGCTAAAATTCCACTTTCTACAAGAATCCAGTCCTAATCTTACTTAATTCTAGTGCCTTCCTTCTATTGATTATTTCTTATTTATCCTGTCTATAAATTGTTTGCACTTAA
Source organism: Phalanger gymnotis (assembly GCA_028646595.1). Lineage (NCBI taxonomy): Eukaryota > Metazoa > Chordata > Mammalia > Diprotodontia > Phalangeridae > Phalanger > Phalanger gymnotis. The sequence goes on along the minus strand of JAQQSZ010018206.1, from coordinate 6,891 downwards.
TTGTTTGAATTTCTTGTCTCCCATTAGAATGTGAGCTCCTTGAAGGCTAGGTCTGACTTTTACCTTTTTGTATATTCCCAGTGAATAGCATGGTGTCTGCCACATAGTAGGTACTTAATAAATGCTTATTGACTGACTTATCAGAAGAAAATGTGTTATATTTGTGTTTCTGTGATACTCATTAATACTTGGGTATGTACAAAGAACAAATTAAATTCTTTCTTAAAGGAGAAAGTAAAAAAAAGCACAAGTGGAACAATGCTTTTACTTTTCATATTCTAAGGAAGAATGAAGTGTTTCTTGAAATAATTGGGGTGGGGGTAGGGGGAAGATAGACATATCTTTCAAGGAGGAAACAGAGAAAAAGAAAATGAAAATATAGAGGATAATCCTAATGTGGATCAACTGGTTTGAAGGGTGGAAGAATGTGATACAAAGAAGAAAAGAAGACAAGCCCCTGAAAATTTGGTACTAAATAGTTGAGGATCTTCCTATAGAGGAGAGACCCAGACCATCACAATACAAAGCAGCTTCTCATGCTCCAAGGAATAATAACATGGCTTCGCAGATTCCATTAGGTGAAAGGTCATCAGGTGATGAATAATGGCAGCTGTCTTCACTGAGGGCTACCAAGGTAGCTATTTGTCAATGTGATATAAACAATAGAGAGATCTGATGTTTTTTCAGTGAGTTTATCCAGGACAGCTCTCGAGACCTGTCAGACCTGATGATCAGTCCAAACTCCTTGTGATTCACAAGGATTCAAATTTGCCCTCCAAATGGAAGCTAGAAACCATTGCTAAAGACTATGAAGTCCTGACCAAAAAAACATGGAAAATTTGGGGTGCTTTCATCACTTCTATCAATGGAAGGTAGAGGATTCAGAAGAGGAAAGCAGATGTGAGAAGTGAACAGATAACTAAGGAAACTAAAAATAAAAATTGGATTTCTGAGCCACTGGTTTGAATAAACCAAATGACTTGGTCCCACTGTTCCATGATTTTTTTAATTATATGAGAGTAACCCATGATCCAAGACCCCAGATCTTGACTTACATGAATTGGATTTATTTCTGGGAGTTGTTTCCAAAATAACTATCCTTTTAACTCATTTTGACTCTATCCAGAGTTTACTCCAAGAAAAACTTTCCATATAGCATCTAAGTGTATACAGATGTAGGTAAAAGGAGTCTCAAGTTCCTTCACATGCATTCATGATAATAGACACTTTTATCAAGTACCAGACAGCATTAATTTCACCCCACAGATAAAACAGAAGTTTCATAGGATTCACAGGAATCCATGAGTATATAAAGTATTCACAATCAACCCAATGTCCTTCCTTCTTTTGGAGATCCTACACTTCCATTGTGTCCTCAAGGCATTCATATTCAGCTCCATCCTTCACTTTGTAACCTGCTTGGCAGGAAGCTGACCTTGAAATTGCCAGCAGGACACCCTCCTAACCTCAACATTCCAATGAGACTCCACTCCTCAAGCTCATGGCACTACCACTCCGTGGTTTGGACTTCCTCCAAAAGGGAGGCACATTTGGGACTGCTAGATAGACAACATTGTCAAAATACAGGTGAGTGCTTTTATTCCCCCCACCTACCCACAAGAAATCCTCTAAGAATTTGAATTCCACTGAAAGGTAAACATATTCGGGGCTGCTGGATAAGTGACCCTAATTCCACTGGATCTTCACTGTCTATATAACTCAATGTAATAACAGTAGAAAGTCCAAGACCCTTGATCTTCTTTATTATAGTTTGGCACTACTCTTTCTAGTGCCAAATGGTTGATCCTCTTCTCTTGTAGAAGATTGATTTGGTCAAGAAATTCCCCTTATGTTGATACTTATTTAAAAAATTTAGCTAGATCCTATGATGCCTTCCAGCTAATGTCTGAATTAGTTAAAAAAGGAGCTCTCAAATTTAGGATTACCCACAAGGCAATCTCCAAGGCTAGCACTGCCTACGACAGGGGTGGGGAACCTGCAGCTTTGAGGCTGCATGTAGCCTTCTAGGTCCTTGAGTGTGGCCTTTTGACCGAGTCCAAGTTTTACGGAACAAATCCTTTGGGAATTTGTTCTGTGAAGCTTGGATTTAGTCAAAGGGCCACACTCGAGGACCTAGAGGGCCACGTGTGGCCTCAAAGCCGCAGGTTCCCCACCCTTGCCCTAGGAAATCCTTCCTTCTCCAACTAGTAGGCTAAGGTTTAAGAATGACACTCTCCAGGAATTCCTATCTTGGGCTCTGTGAACAAATGTCTGCCTGTGCCAACTTAATGGCTCTTTGGCAGAAGGAACACATCTCCAATTACTGCTCTCCCAAGATCGCTACAGAAGAAAGGCAAAAGGAAAAAATATTTTAAGTAAATTTCAACGCCAAAACTATCAGTTGGCTCTGTTTTGTACTGTAGCATCGGTGGTGGATCCTGCCACAAAAGTCTGTCCTCAAAATTGTCCAAGACAACAATTCCTTTTGGGAATAGCTCCTATCAGTAAAACTTATCCTCTAGGAATTACCAAGAGTTGTCTCTAAACCAACTACTTAGAGGATAGTCCTAGTCACTGAGACTTCATCAAATGTCTTTAGTCCTCTCAACAAAGTGACAATGGGCATCCTCCCACACTCTATATAGGGAGATTCTTTCCAAAGGTCCTGGTCAGAAAACTCCTTTGATCAACCTCTTAGAGGAAAATGATTTAAATGCCCAAACCCTTAGTTTTAGTCATGTCACTACTAGATTTATGCACCAAAGTGACCAGTTACAGGAAGAAGTATTAAATAAATAGAATCAAAATATCCCAAGCAACACTATTTATACTGAAAAAGGCTGGAAACAAAATTATTTGCTCAATGATTGAAGAATTTCAAAATGAATCGTGTTATATAAATGTTGTATAATATAACTAAACTAATGATTCCAACTTATAGTCACATGCTATTGGAGGAGGGGGGCGGGAAAGTACATCACCAAGTCTGTATGTTTCTGTAATTATAAATTATCTGTACTATACAGTCACTGCCCTAGTTCTGATCCTCTATCTCTTTCCTGTACTTTTCCCCTGAGTACCCTCCCCCCATTCGGATCCATCCTCTACAAAACTGACAAAGTGATTTTCTTAAATGAAGGTCTGATCAGGTTTCCCTCCCAATCAATGAACTACAACGACTTCCTTTTACTTCTGGGATGAAATATAAACTCTTCTTGATGTCATCACAAATTTGATCTTTTCTTAACTTTTCCAGTCTTTTTTTTAACCTATTATTCCCCTCCACGGAGTCTTCTATTCAGACACACTGGATCAATCACCTCTGTCCTTCCTTCTGATGCCCTTCTTTTTCATTTCCACCTCTTTAAATCATTAGTTTTCTTCCAGACTTAGTTCAAGGGCTATTACCTGATCACTACCCCTAGCTGTCAGTACCCTCTGCTCCCCAAAATATCTTGCATTCATTTTGTAGAGATTTAAACATAGACAATTTATACTTAAATATGCAAATATATCATGTTAGAACATAAGCTTTTCATTTTAAAGAGAGTGCACAGAAAATAACAGAAAGAAGGAAATTCAGAAGGAAACACTGACAGCTAGGAAAGCTCTGAAAATAATGTGTTGAATTATATATACAGACATAACTATTAAAGCAAGATATATGTAAGATACTTGTGGTTTTGTATGCAATCCTCTTTTTTCTGTTCTGCTTTGTTTATGGAAATGGTAATGGGGAGGTATGTTAAGTGCAGAATTAAAAAAAATAAAGATGAATATAAGATTCTTGAAAACAACGGTTGTGTTCCATTGTCTTGGTATCACCAGAACTTAAGAAAGTACAGGGCACATAGCAAATGCTTTTTAAGCATTTACTAAATGCTTCCTAATTGGTGGTGATGTTGTGGACAGTATGAAATATATTCAAGAATAAAATTTTAGAAGAATGAGAAAAAAGATTAAACAAAATTTTCAAAATATTTTCATTATTAATAATATTTTAGTGGGCAGCTAAGTGGCATAGTAGATAGGATGCTGAGCCAGGAATCAAGAAGACTTGAGTTCACATCTTGGGCAAGTCACTTAACCCTGTTTGCCTTGGTTTCCTCATCTGTAAAATGAACTGGAGAAGGAAATGGCAAACGACTCTAGTATCTTTGCCAAGAAAACCCCAAAAGGGGTCACAAAGAGTTGGACATGACTAAAAAATGGCTAAACAACAACAACAAACAACATTTAGTGAGAGTAATTTAATTGGTTTAACTCTTTTGATACAATCATTCAAAGGTCTGGTTCAAATTTATTTTAATGATTGTCATAACTAAAAAAGATATCCCATAAAGACATATAGATCTAAATGGCAAAACTGTATCATTGTACTTACTGAGTCTTAATCATTCATTTTTATAATTTTCTTCATGAATTATGCAAAGGTTTTTGTCAAAATTTGGTGATTAAATTAGCATTTTCCCCTGATATCAATCATTCTTGCATTCAGGATATTGTTGCATTTTTATATGTTTAACAAATTGGTTCAAAACCCACTGAAACTTTATTTGGAAGATTTTTAAAGTTTTAAAAAAATTCTATGTCCAAGTTTTGTTTTTTAAGCATGCAGATATTATAATCTTCATAGGACACACATACATCATTTTCAGCAATCACATCACATAACAATAGTAACATTTCTAAACATCTATGTTCAGGATGCTCCTTCCATAGCATGGGTGTAATTGCTTTTTAAGCATTTACTATCTCACTCAACATTAATATGTCACCTTTACATCAAAGGGACATATTTAGCGTTTATTTTTTAATGTATTTATAATACAGATTTTTCATCTAAAAAAAGTCAGGAAATTTAAAACTTGTATTTTTGTAAAGAAAAAATATGTCTATGTCATGTGTGTGTATATGTATATATGTGTGTATGTATATATGTGTGTGTATGTGTGTATGTATACATATATGTATATATATGTATATGTACATATATATATATAATTTTTAAGTTCAGGAATTCCTTTAACACACTTCGCAACAAGAGAAAACTAGTGAAGTTCTTTGTGGGACAAAAGACTTTCATGTTCACTCCATATTTCATTACAAAGTATTGTAAAGAATCTAATATTTCTGGTTATTGTTTTTTTAAATAAAAATTAACCACATCCAGATCCATCTATGATACTTTATGCCTCTCTATCTTAAACTTCTTTCTTGCAACAGTTTGCCTATGAATGATGCTATAAATGCATTTCATGGGTGGGGACTATTTCTATAAACTTCACCGAAGCACCTCCTTTTATTCCAGTCAAAACAGCTACTTCCCCAGTAGTTTCTATTACACACATTTCCTTTAGTGTCAGGGGAAGTTTTATTTTATTATAAAAAAATGCCCTATGGAGCTTAATCTCTGTGCGACTCAGGGTCTTCACCTGCTTTTAACATTTTTTTCTCTTTTTGCACTGGACGTAAGGTTGTCTTGGTTTGCAAATTCCTAGGTAATTTGAACCTTTTTTGTGTGGTTACTAACAATGTGTATTTCCTCAGACGATTGTTTATGTTCTTTTAACATGCTTTTATTTATTTATTTTTTTTTAATTTTTGACAAGGCAATTGAGGTTAAGTAACTTGTCCCAGAGCACACAGCTAGTAAGTATCAAATGTCCATGAGTGGATTTTAACTCATGTCCTCCCCACTCCAGAGTTAGTGCTCTCTCCACTGTGCCACCTAACTACCTGCTTGTTAGAGCAGACTGATATGTATTATTAGATATTTATATCAATTTTTTCATAGATTCTTAATGTCAATATGCCAAAGATGTGGCAATAAAAGCTGTCTTTAAAGAAAATATTTATTTTCTGAAAAAATATTTGTTAACAATGGTGGAAAAAAGAAATCTAATGAATTCAGCATTCAATTTAAAAAAACTAGAAAACTGAAAAAATTAACAATGCCACAGCAAGCAAAAAAATAAGTTATGCAACTCAGGGAAGAAATAAGTAAAATTGAAAACAACAGACTATGCAACTAGTAAAACAAGCTTTTTAAAAAGACTACTAGTATGAATAAAAAGAGTACTAGTATGCAGGAAGATAAGTAGGATGGGACAGGGTCACCCAGGGCAGTTGTACTCGTAAGAACAGTCAGTCCTCTTCCCTACACCACCTATTGTACAGTACAGTAGCCACTGATGACATATTCCAGTATAGTGTTCTACAGCATCTGGTAGGTGACAAATGGCAGCCATGGCTCTGGGTGGGAGTGCCCTGACCAAAGAGCAGAAGATGATCAAGAAGGTGATAGAGGCCTGGATCTGCCTATATCAAGGGTTTTGTCTTAGGAAGTGCATTTGGGGTTGTGGGGGGCCAAGCCAAGATGGCAGAATCCATAGATTGCCTCCTGAAAAAGATCCCAAAAAGAAGACTTCTTTGAACATTGTTGCCAAATTCCAGAGCTCCCAAATCAAGGAGAAAATACTGCGAGCAGCCAGAAAGAAACAATTTGAGTATTGTGGAAACACGATCAGGATAACACAAGATCTAGCAGCTTCTACATTAAGGGATTGAAGGGTTTGGAATATGATATTCTGGAGGTCAATGGAGCTAAGATTACAACCAAAAATCACCTACCCAGCAAAACTGAGCGTCATGCTCCAAGGCAAAATATGGACTTTCAATAAAATAGGGGTCTTTCAAGCTTTCTCAGTGAAAAGACCAGAGCTGAATAGAAAATTTGACTTTTAAACACAAGAATCAAGAGAAGCATGAAAAGGTAAACAAGAAAGAGAAATCATAAGGGACTTACTAAAGTTGAACTGTTTTGTTTACATTCCTACATGGAAAGATGATGTGTATAATTCATGAGACCTCAGTATTAGGGTAGCTGAA
>JAQQSZ010018205.1:0-10626 GCA_028646595.1 Phalanger gymnotis | reverse complement strand
ACCTCATGATTCTTTGTAGATTTATCAGAACTGAAATTTTTCACCACAGATTCAAAGGTGATGAAGAAAGGTCTGAAATAAAAAACCATGAAAAATTCCTTAACTGTCACACGCAAGATCATGGAAGAGAAGTCAGCAAACACCCATTCATCTTTCATCACAGCCAGATGCTTTAGTCCCCAAATACAAACTGCTGATGACCCAGCCTTGTCATCACAGAGGCAGAATTGGCATCCAAGAGCTTCTTTAGCTCTAAAGCAATCCCACCATACTGACCTTGACCCAGGATGGGATATATGGCCTGAAAAAGACTTATGGAGAACAAAATAGCTGTCCCTTAATTCTGGAATGGCTAGAAATGAATTAAAACTTGCTCTGCTTGGTCCCGAAAGGCAGAACTAAGAATAATGGGTAAATGCTTTAGAGAACCAGACTTTATCTTGATAAAAGAAATAACTTTCTAACAACTAGAGCTGTCCAGAAATGTAACAGACTGCCATAGTATGTGTTTGTAGGTTAACACTAGAGATCTTCAAGTGGAAGCTGGATAGGAACTTGCTGGGGACACTGCAGAGCCAAATCATGTTCAGGTATGACTTGTACTAGATGACCTCTGAGATCCCTTCTGATGCTAAGAATCTGTACAGTCCTGGATTAGAAGACTGGATTCCACATAGTACCAGGGTAAAAGTGGGCTTCTGGGTAGACCTAAGGATCCTAGACACTTCCTAAAGGTGACTCATCTCCTCATAGTAACCCCAGAAGAAAACTAACTTCCCATCCCGGGAGGAGGATGTGGGAAACTCACCTTGCTTAACTCTCTTCCCATGTTGGAATCACACAAGTCACTCATTAACTGCTTAATAAAATATATGGTGGCAGCTAGGTGGCACAGTGAGTGGAGCACCAGCCCTGGAATAAGTAGTGCCTAAGTTCAAATCTGGACTCAGACACTTGATACATTTACTAGTTGTGTGACTTTGGGCAAGTCACTTAACCCTAATTTCCCTGCCTTCCCCCCTGCAAAAAAATAAAAATAAAAATAAAATATATGAACACAATACCTTAACACTATACATACACAGATATAGATAGCTACCAATTCCTAGGTTATACTTTCATATTCTTTCATTGGATCTCTTATTTTACTGGTATATGGAACTCCAAATGAGAAAACTACCTGTACCAATACAGTTCAACATCCCCTCTGCAATTTACAGTCTTAGAGAGCTGCCTGGGGCGCTAGAGTCTAAATGTTCAGGGTCATACACCTGTTAGGTGTCAGAGGCAGGGCCTGAACCAAGGTCATATTGACTGAAGCCAGTTGTCTTCAGAGGCATTAATACGAATATCATATCTGCTGAAAAGTCACAAGATAACCTGTTTGAGGTACTCTACTTACCCATAATTAAATTATGATTCATGTGGTCAAAGAGAAATCCACCAATCACAGAACCACTTAGATACCCAGATGCACGGCCAACAAAAATATAAGAAATGTCACTGAGGTTGCGGTTCACATTGATAGCCAAGTCTTGAAATGTAGGTCCCAATATAGCAATAGTCACACCCTAGGGATTTAAAAAAAGCCAAACATGAAACTTTACAATCATTAAAATGACATGTACACCTATGTGGTCTGGACAATGGTATTCTTTAGCCACTTGACTTTTCCTAGGTGAACTGGTGGGATGACTTCTTTGGAGGTTTCATTTAGGAGGTTCTACAATGCTCCTACTATCCAAACTATGATATGCAGATAGATGATGCCCATTAAGCTGGTCCATCAGAACACATATTTGAAAGGATAAAAAAGCATCTGCTGAGCATTTACTATGTTCAAAGCACTGTGTGAAGTGCTAGGGATTACAAAGAGAAATCTAAGATCATCCTCGCTCTTAAGGAGCTCATATTCTTATGTGGTAAACAACACATAGATTTCAGCTACGAGTTAGACAGACAGACCTAGTAATGCTTAGGGGGGAATGGCAAAGCAACTGTATCATCTTAAAATGTCATTTTTTTTCAAAACTTGTTTATCTTTATTCTGAACATAATAAACCCCAAATAAAACAAGCATTTCCAATTACATACAGAACAAAAAAAGTACTGTACACAAAACTGAAAATCCCTATTTTTTTTTTATTTTTATTTTTTTGCATAGGGCACGCTGGGCAATTAGGATTAAGCTACTTGCCCAAGGTCACACAGCTAGCAAGTGTGTCAAGTGTCTGAGGCCAAATGTGAACTCAGGTCCTCCTGACTCCAGGGATGGTGCTCTACTCACTGCACCACCTAGCTGCCCCTGTAAATCCCTATTATAAATCATTTCCTTTTCTAAGTGTGTAATTCAAACTTTAGCTTTCAAAGGTATCTTGCTTATATGCTTCCTTCTTGCTTATATATTCCTTCTGTTCTCTGAAGTTTTTCCTACCCTTTCCCTATGCCCCCTCCACCTACCATCACCACTCCATCTCCCCCAGAAAAAAAAAGTTACAAAGGCTTTACAAAAAAAAATACACAAAGGCAACTAAACTAATTCCCACACTGCCTTTATCCAAAAATGTATGTCTCATTCTATATCCAGAGTCAATCAACTCTGTTAAGAGAGGAATAGCTGGCTTCCTCCTCTGCCCTCTGGAATCATGGTAGTCATTGCATCAATCAGAGATCCCAAGTTTTTCAAGGTTTTTTTTTCTTGAAACTGTTGTTACTGTATATATTGCTCTTCTGCCTCTGCTCACTTCATCCTATATCAGTGCATCAAAGTGTTTCCAGGTTTCTGTAAAACAGTAGTAACAAGTGGCTGCACTAGGATTACAAGATCTACAAGTTCCTTAATTGACAGTCCTGTTTTTGATACATCATACCCTGATGCTTTCTAGTTTTTATGGGCAGCAAAATTTGAAAAAGTCCCTGAAAAAAGTAAATGTACCTTGTTCTTTTGCTAGTGCATTTCAGTTTTCAGGTAGAGAATCTTGAAACAAAGTTCAAAGTGAACAGTTTAATAATAGTACAAAAACTAAAATTTCAATTATTTTCCCTTTCGTTATTTCTTATGTCAAAATGTATCACATTAATATACCATAATTTGTTTAGCCATTCCCCAACAGATGATCAGCTCTTTAGTTTATAGTTCTTTGCTACTGCAAAAAGAGCTGGTACATTTTTATACATGGGTCTTTTTCTTCTTGTTTTCATTTCTTGCAGCCTAGTAGTGGCACAGTAGGGTAAAATGGCATGTATAATTTAATGTCTTTGGTAGTATAATTCCAAATTGCTTTCAAGAATGGCAAGGCCAACTGACAGTTCTATCAACCTTTTAATGTTATTTCCACTGATAACACCCTATTTCTAATGTTGCTAGTGCAGAGGACAGTGGAGGGGAGAACTTTCTTTTCCACATCTTTCATACTTGTGGCTACTGAAAAGCATGTGTCTACAGCATCTGCTTTTCAGTGGAAATTGATCAGAAGCTAATGTTGGAGGTAGTGGGAATAGTAGGCTCCTTTCTCCTCAATGGATGGTGAGTGTGAGTTGATACCTCAGATTTGTTTTAATTGGCATTTCTCTTAATCAATGCATACCACTTTCAAGGGCACCAAGTTTCTCCCCCAAACAAGTATCTTTTTAACAGCAATATCCTTCCAGTGAGGCTATATAACTGTGAATCATCTGAAGAATCAAAACTGAATGTCACCCAAGGAGCCATGGAGAGACATATGGTGGGCTTAAACACAATGAAGCAGATTAAGTACTATGAATTACATGTAAGGAGCTGAATAGAAGGCATCATCAAAGAAGTATATGATCAGAAAAAGAAATGGACCATGATGTAGTGAGAGTCAGAGTCATAAATGATGGCCTGCACTGGCACTCACAAATGTCAAAGGAGCCAGAAAAATACTCCCAGAACATTGGACAGAAATCCTCTAGAGAACTTGTGAGAGCACATGTATATGGGTCACATATTGCTGTTGTTGATGATGTTTGTCCTTCCTTTCCAAAGAGGACCAGTGACATCACAAGTGATGTCTTGACTTCAGCATGACTTGGATTTAAGTGAGGCAGAGTCACACAAAGTTGTCATCAAAGTCCAGGGGCATGACAAAAGTCCAGGCAACTGGTGATGGCCCAGGATGTGGTGGAGGACCTTGGTGTCTTCAACATATGACCAAGCTCTAAGCACGCCACAGTGCCTGCTGGATAGAATAAGATATCAATGGATTACATCTGTACCATTGGGGGAACTATCCCTAAGGATAAGAGCACAGATTCATTAAGTATACCTCAAAAGTTGCTATTACCTTTCTATTGGATAAGCGAAAAAAGTGAATTGTATAGAAATGTACTGATTTATCTCAGGTAGGCAGAAAATAGCAGTGGCTACACTAGGATTACAAGATCTACAAGTTCCTGAACTGCCAATCCTGTTTCTGATATATCATGTCCTGATGCTTTTCCAGCTTTGATGGTTTGCAAAGTTTGAAAAATAGTCCCTTAAAAAAGTAAATGTACCTTGTTCTTTTGCTAGTTAGAGAATTTTAAAACAATGTTCAAGGTTAACAGTTTAATAATTAATAATACCAAAACTAAAATGTAAATTATTTCACAATTATATGCAATTATCACATGATCTTAACTTTTAAAAATCTAAATTACTGAGAAAAATAGAAAAAAAAATTTTACTCACAACCTGTGATTTCATCTATGTAGGACATTATCCCCTCCACAAGCATGAAATATAACCTAGTCTTAAAGAGTTGCCTAGGGCACTGAGAGGTTAAGTGACTTGCTCCATGATCATTTAGCTAACATTATCAGAGATTTCCAAAGGCAGGCCCCTATACCCTATACTAGACATTTTTAAAGTATGAACAGCTTGCCCAGCAGCTCAATCAGTGTTAGACAATTAGGAATGATTTTTCAAAATGTTCTTCTATGAGATCACTTATACTTCAAGATATAATTTATAGGTACTGTAGATCTTTCGTCATAGACATCTGAATCTATACACCCAATGAAAATGCTATAGTCATTAAACTTCAACCAGAACCTAGTAGAAATAACCTAACAGCAATAGACTTAGTTTCTCTTTTCTTCTGTGTATTTTTAAAATTTTTTTGCTCTTTTGCTAAGCCAAAACTCTGTGTTTGTATATTCTTGTATTCTAGAATTTGGTAAGGTAGTACATTTAATATACAAATATGTGTGTCTTCAGAGATTAACTCCATTTAATCTCTAGTAGTTTTGCTGCGTCCTTACTAGCTACCTTTGGTTCTGCTCAAGATAATCTCTATTATTTCATTATCATTTGATAACTCATTTTGAAATCCTGAAGTTTTCTCTGTGACTATGCAAAAACAAAATTACCTTTTGTTATTTTATTTTCCAATAAAAGCTTTTAAACATTTTGGAAATTTTCTAAATACTATTTAAACCACTATTATTTCAGAATCTAGTAGTTTATTTTAAAATAAAGTAAAATTTGTAAATTTTTTTTATATTTAAGGAGGGAGTTTTAGCTTTAAAAGGGAGATTAGAAATTCTTATAATCTCAACAGCACTTTGTGCAACTAAAGACACCAAAAAAAAGATGAAACTGACTCATGGTAGAAAGTAATTTCTTTTAAAGGAACTGGGTGAAACTGCAAATAAGAAATGAAAATATAACAAAAGTTATCTTCCCCTTTGCTTTCTAGATGTTGATAGCACGTGAACCAATATATCCCAAATAGCCAATGTATGATGGGTAAAAGATGTCAGAGAGCAAGAAAGGTTCTTTGATATAGCTCCAGATACTATATTACAATTAACCTTTAAGAATCCACAACTTGTCAAATTTTGGTAAGGCAGTAAAGAATATCCGCAATTATCTGAAAAGGCTATTAAAATACTCCTCTTTTTTTTCCAACCCCCTATCTCTCATTGGAGTGTAGGGTCAAGAACTACAAAATCTCCATTTCAGGAGGGAACTCAGCATAGACATCTCATTTCCTGCCTGACTGCAGGACTTCTCTGACCTCCCCACCATTCCCTCAAGGTAGATAACTTACCCCAATCACCCTCCCCTTTCAGCTTCCTTTTTTTTCCCTATTGTCATCTCCCCTTAGATATTAAGCTACTTGAAAGCCAAGATTGTCATTCTTTTTTCATGTTTGTATCCCAGGCACTTAGCACAGGGTCTGGCAAGTAGTAGGGGCTTAATAAATGCTTAGGGACTACTGACTGTATCTATGATTTTCTTTATATTGCACTCAGGTCGTTTCAGTCACGTCCAAATCTTTGTGACCACATTTGGGGTTTTCTTGGCAAAGATACTGGAGTGCTTTGCCCTTTCCTTCAACTCATTTTACATTTGAGGAAACTGCAGCCAACAAGATTATGTGACATATTAAATGAAGAGAAAGACATGAAAATTCAGCTCCTATTAAGTCAGACATTAAAGAGATTTGCCAAAATGTTTAAAAAGAAAAAAGCCATTCTTCTCATTATTCTGTTTTAGAAAAATTTTTTTATTAAAAAGTTATGTTGGGGCAGCTAGGTGGCACAGTGAGAAGAGCACAGGCTCTGGAGTCAGGAGGACCTGAGTTCAAATTCACCTTTAAACACTTAACACACTTCTAGCTGTTTGAACTTGGGCAGGTCACAACTCCAATTGCCCTGCTTTTTCTCCTCCCCGCCCCAAAAAGTTATGTTAACACGTAATGAATTTATTGTTGGTATTTGTTAATGAATTAATAAATGTTTAAAATGTATTAATTTACTTATTAATTTCTTATACAGTAAATATCAAGGCTGCAGGGAGTTAATTTTTAAGAATGTAAATGGTTCCTGTGACCAAAAAGTTTGAGAATTACTATACTACACTATACTGCCTCTAATAAAGTATCATCTGTATGAAGAAATCAAAGCTATTTAGTGATATGAAAAAATGCTCTAAAGCACTATTGATCAGAGAAATGCAAATCAAAACAACTCTGTGGTACCAATTCATATCTATTAGATTGGTTAATCTGACAGAAAAGAAAAATGATAAATGTTGCAGAAGATGTGGGAAAATAGGGACACTAATACATTGCTGGTGGAATTGTGAACTGATCCAACTATTCTAGAAAGCAATTTGGGACTATGCCAAATCAAAGTGTGCATACCTTTTGATCCAGCAATACACATACTAGGTCTGTATCTCAAAAAGATCATAAAAAAGGGAAAAGGACCTACATGTACAAAAATATTTATAGCAGCTCTATTTGTGGTGGCAAAGAACTGGAAATTGAGGGGACGCCCATTAACTGGGGAATGGCTCAACAAGTTGTGGTATGTGAATGTAATGGAGTACTACTGTGCTATAAGAAATGAGGAGCAGGCAGATTTCAGAAAAAAACAGGAAAGACTTACATGTGCTGATGCTGAGTGAAGTGAGCAGAACCAGGAGAACACTGTACACAGTAACAGCAGTACTGTATGATGATCAACTAAGACTGAGCTCTCCTCAGCAATGCAATCATCTAAGACAATTCTAAAAGACTCATAGAAAATGCTGTCCACATCCAGAGAAAGAACTGATGGGGTCTGGATGCAAATGGAAGCATAGTATCGTCATTTTTTTCATGATTTTAATCCCCTTCTGTTCTGATTCTTCTTTCACAATGACTAATGTGGAAATATGATTTACGTGACTGCACATGTAGAAACTATATCTTGCCATCTTGGGGCAGGGGAAGGGGAGAAAGAAAAATTTAGAACTCAAAATCTTATTCAAAAATTGAATGCTGAAAACTGTCTTTCCATGTAATTGGAAAGAATAAAATACTATTTACATTAACAAATAAAAAACTTAAAAAACAAAGTATTATCTGTACAAATATCTGTTTCACTACAAACACCTCTGTCTTCCTGAAAGGAAACAAAATCATTTGAAAGACCGTGTGAAACCAGGGAAATGACACTTAATTTGCACTTAGAGGACCTGGGTCAGCATCCTGGTTCTGTTACTTCCTACTTCGGAGATCCTGGGCAAGTCATGGATCCTTTCTGAACTTCAGTTTCCTCATCGGTAAAATGAGTAATCTGGATCAGACCTCTAAAGTCCCTTTCTAATCAATGACGTATTACCATCTATTGCATCTCTACACTGTACAATATGTATCAAACATAAGAAATACCGTTCTGGATTACTGAAAGACTATTTTCTAACTAGAAAAGACACACAATGCAACTTTTTAAAATCTTGCCTCAAAAGGCAAGGACATCAATCAAGTTGCACATAGTTGTTCTGAGTAATACTTTGGGAAGGGTAACTACTAAGCACCCCACCAAAAAAAACCCAACACTTAATCAGCATTAAGTATCTACAAAAATAGTTACTTGAGGAAAAAAAGTCTAGAAAGTTTTTAATAGATGTTATTCCTAAAGGAAGTTTCAGGAGAACCCTAAGTAACAGGCATTTTCCAGGGGAAATTCAACAATTCATTGAAAATCGTAGGGATCTGAAAAAGGATCAAGTAACAATAGTTACACATTAGGGTCTGGAAGCGCCTCGGATTCTCTAATGTAACTCTTTCATTTTACAGATGAAGAAGGAAAACAGAAGCCTCAGAGGTGCAGTAATCTGCCTGAGGTTAAACAGTCAGTAAACAAAGCTGGTATTTGAATCCAAGGCCAGTTCTCCTTGCACTCGAATACACTGCTCGTCAATCCTCTAACCCTTAGCAGCCTTACCATTAATCTAATAACACACACCTTGCCTGGGTCTAAAGTCATTTTAGGTCTTGGCGAACAGTCCCAAGTCCCAAAGCAAGAACCTGATGACCCAATAACAAGATCCTGATGCAGCCTGAAGGGTCCCCAGAGTTCAACTCCCTTATTTTGCAGAAGGACACAACTAAATAAATGCCCCTAGAAGAGGATTCTGTGGCTCATGGTGGGGAGGCATTTCTGATTATTCGTAGGGCTGCACTCGGTGAAATACATTACTTCCAATGCGGGCATCCGGGGATGGGGGGCTCCCACCAGACATTCCAACAACCAACTAGGTGTCGGGGGAGCCCAGCAGGTAAGGGGCCACTTGCGGGCAGCTGAGCTCCCGGCAGGAGCCCCAAGGAATTAAGTGTCAGGTGAGCAGCTTGGGCAAACACATTTCCAGTCCTGCATGGGCAAGCCAGGGGAAGCACACTGGCAGGACTTGGGGGGCAGGACGTCATTTTGTTTGCTTAAGGTAGGTGCAAAACACGGGAAATTGCAAGTGCCCTCGGGAGCAGGAGGAAATATCCCGGAAGGTTAACATGAACTGGGGAGAGGGGAGGTAAGAAAGCCGGATGGCGGCTAGATGGTGCAGTGGATAAAGAGCACCGGCAGTCAGGAAGACCCTAGTTCAGATCTGCCCTCGCACGCTTACTGGAAGCGGGACCCTGAGCAAGTCACACTTTTCCCATCTGTCAAATGGGGATAACAAACGAGCCCACCTCGCAGGGTTGCTGTGAGGACCCAATGAGACAACCTCAGTTTGTGAACTTTAAAGCACCACGTCAGCAGCAGTCAATTCAAGGTCCCCCCGAATACCCCGGGGTCCACGGATGCACGTTTCACTTTCTCCCGCCTGGTCCCCAGCTCTCACCAGCCCCAGGAAGGCAGCGTACACCACTACCGAGGTGAACCAACGCAGCGCGTTCCCGGACCGGCATCTCCCGCCGCCGCCCCCGTACACCTCGGCGCTCGTCCCCAGCGTCTCCCCAGCCTCGGAGGGCCCCGCGGGGAGGAGTCGCTGTCCGGCCGGGGCCGGGGCCCCGCCGCACTCCAGCTCCAGCTCCTCCAGCTCTGCAGCTGTGCGGGAGAACCAGCTGGAAGAACGCGGAGCCGCCGGCTACTGCAGTACCAGAGGCGGAGGTCTGCTGGCGGAACGAGGCGCGGCCGGCCAGTTCCCGCCCTCACAGCTGCACCCTGACCCGCCCTCAAAGCTCCGCGGTGAGTCTTCTGCTGCGGGGCTGCGCCTCGGCCAGCGGGCTCTATCCTTCGGAGCAGCGCTCGAGAGCCGCTAACCGACCCACGCGCTCCCGGCCGGGCTCACCGCGCACGCGCCACGCAGCCGCCTCGCTTGACCGCGCAGCTTATGTACCCCTCCCTACCGGAAGTTGGTAGAGTTGCGAGAGAGACAGGACGCCGCGCTTGTGGTCTGGTCGTCACGTCCAAGTCCTGCCCAAGTCTCTGGCTTTCTTCGACCTTTATGGCTGCTCCCTGCTGAGGGCAAACTGTTTTTCCCGAGGAGGACCGGAGCACACCCGGGCTGCCGCCTTGTTTCCGCAAGGCCAGCACCGTGACATGGACTAGAGAGCAAGGATAGGCATGGCCCGGGGAGAAACAAGGGGGCGTATCGGGAGACCCTGAGAGAGAGGAGGGGACCGGAAATCCTCCCCCACTTCCTCTTCTTTCCTGCCCCCAGGACCCTTCAGTGCTCCTAGGATCGACCTCGGTACCAGAGCCGAGGCCCAACCCGTTCCTCTGTGCGACTGGACGGAAGAAACGTTTAAGAAAGCGCCTGCCTTGAGCAGTGGGAAGGCCGTGGACGTAGGTGTCGTGGCCTGGTGAGAAAAGGAATAAACTTTGAGTCACAGGACCAGAGTTCGA
>JAQQSZ010018204.1:0-10626 GCA_028646595.1 Phalanger gymnotis | reverse complement strand
TCCTGCTTCCCTCTGCCCCTTTGTGGGTTCTGTAGTTCTAGAATTGGTTCAGAGCCATTTTTTCATAGGTTTTTGGAGGGTCTTGGAGGGGAGCTCACGCCAGTTACTGCTTTCCAGTCGCCATCTTGGCTCCGCCCCCTTTTGTGTTACTTTTTAAAACTCATCTCCTGTGGATATGCCAGTTCTTATAATCCAGCCAGGTTTCACTTCTTTTTTCAATCCCCCCACCTAAAACAGTCATGACTAGTTTAAAATCATGGAGGTTGGTTTTGCCATTGGGCTTGAGGAAGTTGTCATTCTTAAGGGGTGGCAAAGAAGCACAAGTTCAACATTTTATGACCTACTGCAGACCTTTGGCAGATCTGTCTTAACAATAACAGTCCCTAACACCAACCTGCTCCCCCGCAAAACAACAAACAAAACAATCAAACTGTTTAAGAAGGCTTTTACCTCTTTTCTTCTAAACTCTTAAAAATACAGGTTAGACATACTTTTTCAAGTATTCAACTAGATCTGTCATATGATTGATTTCAAAATTCCAGTGATGGAGATTATACCCCAAGTCTGACTATCCCGTGCCTTGACTCCTATCAAGTCAAGTCAATAAGCATTTATTCTTTTAACTGTATTTTTGTTTTAGACTTAAATACACAATAGAGAGAAGAAAAAGAAATATATAAATTTAAATATTGAAACTTAAAAATAGGAGAAAAAAACCGTGTCATGTGCACGACAGAACCTATGAAAGGATTCAAAATATATAGCAATAAATTTCCACTTCAAGAAAGGCCATATAATAAAAGCTATGCTTTGTGTTGAGAGCTGTCCATCTTTGGTTCCTTGTAAGTTTTCTTTTGTTCTCTGCTTTGCATTTTTTATTTTGTTCTTTTTCCCCCTTCCTCCTCCCCTATCCCAACCACCAAGGCTACAATTAAGCATGTATGGTAGATGGTGCCTCTGGCCTCAGATCCTCCTTCAGTTCTCCCCTCTGTCCTGGAGCCAAAACCAAGAACTCCAGCTTTCTGTAAGTGCCCACAGCCAACAATGTCCCTGCCCCACTGCTTCTGCACTCAATTGGCATGTGCCGGCTCCTTCTTGCTCCTGACCACATCTCCATTTCACAGCTAGGTCTGGCATTCCTTGTCAGCAGAGATTCCCTCAATCTTCCCAGGCTCAGACATCCAACTCCCCTCACTGTCCCGGGATAGAAGTTCCTGTGGCTGGGGCCAAGGGAGCCCCCCAACCCAGCTAACCCCAGGGCTTGCCACTTGCTATTTAAGCAGACCTGGACTGGAATTGTTTACTCTTTGCAGGGACCAAACCCTGTCCTGGGATTTTTCTTCTCATCTCTGATTGTCCCAGGAGTACCCCTGTTCTGCTTCCACTATTATTTATTTTTATTGTTCTATGTTCACCCTGAGACACTATTTTATCTCTTTTGTGGAGGAAAATCTTGAGAGCTTGGAATTTTCTGACCTAATCTGCCATCTTCCCAGAATCTTCCTTCTTCAATAAGCATTTATTAATCAGATACTATATGCCAGACATTGTGTCAAGTGCTAGGGATACAAAGAAAGACAAAAAAAATGACCCCTACTTCAAGGGGCTCAACATCTAATGGGGTCTTTTCCATTTCTTCCCATAAGGTCCCTACAGGGGATCCACCAAATGTCAAGAAGCCCTTCCTTACTTTCTCCTGACATTGCAAGGGTAACAGTGAAGCCCTCTCATTAACTGCCTGTCAATCCCCAATCTTGCCATGTAATAAGCCCATCTCTTCTTACCACAATTCATTGGTGACATCTACTGCTCCTATTCTTATGTGCTATAGCCTGCTTATACCTACATGTACTTCTCCAATGCCTCCTATGTGATATTAAATTTAATTCTTCAGAGACAGTTGTATTCCATGTTGCTGCCATATAACAATACTGGTAGAATGTTAGCTTTTAAAACAAATGGGGCTTTGCCATCATGGGTAGTTTTGGCGGCATTAAAGGAGTTAAAAAGTTAAAAATAACGCTCACCATGGTCATACTCGAGGTCATGAATCTTGCTTTACTGATACACTATCCCGGATGTATATACTGATGGATAACATCCAAATATATACAGAAATCTTGGCAATAGACATTTTTCATCCATTTGGTCTTTCTCACTGATGGTCAGGTCGACCTTCTTTGAGTGCTAACAAATCTCTCCCAGGAGGTTCAGTAGTGTTTTGCAGTTTAATGTAATTAGCACGATGCCTTCTAGAAGATATACAAGAGTTATTTGCAAGTCTTTACAATCCACAGGGAGTTTCTTTTTAAGCTGGTCTTTGTATAAGACATCACTCATCACAGTTTTGGTGTGATAAACACTTTTGGTGAGCGTGTATCTCTCTGTTTTGTGGATTGCCTGATGTTCATTAGTAGAGTAGCATTTGAACAAGGTCATTCCTCTTGTTACGTTTCAAAGAAGTTTAAATAATTTTTGATGGATGGTTGTTGTGAAAGAGCCTATAAAGTGTTATTTCATTCTACTGACTCTAATATATTTTTCATAATCAAGAAATAATAAGCATAAGAAGATATCTTATTCTCCATAGCTTTCAGTTAATTGTGAATTGGTGAAGATGTATACTATAGAATATCACTTGGAAAAGCCAACTTGTCTTCCTACTAATACCCTTATGAAGAATACCTTTCATTTGTGAATCGTCAAAAGGATTTTGTATAAATAGGAGATTGGCATGTAGTTTGTTAGTTACTAATGTTCCTCTTGGTCATGTTCTTTTGAGCATTAAACAGGTCCAAGTTTCATTTTTCCCCCATGCCTTTGGCATATTTCCCTCTCTTAGATTATGTTAGTCCTTTAATGCCCTTAAAATGTGTGGCCTCTTTAGTGCCAGACTTTTCCTTATCAATTAGCACATCCAGGATTATGACATTAGGATTGCACTGTTGTGGTTCCATTGTCCTTATTGGAGACTGAAGTTTGTTATAATAATACTGAAAGATCTCTTCCAATTTTCTTCTGCTTGTAATCATCTTTCCATTTTCATTCTGAAATGCCATTGGAATGAATTTTGTTTATTTAGAAATCTTGCTAATCTTTCTTTAAACAAACTTTTTCCTCTACTACTTCTCTTTACCATTTGAACTGAAACTGCTCTTAATCTTCCATAAACCCTCTTTGTAAGATTTTACAAATGACTTTATGCTCCAACCTCATGTTTCCTTTTTTGCAGCTTTTCTGTCTGTTGGGAAGTCAACTGTTTCCAGACCAAGGTGCTTTCTGGTCTCTTCTGGGCTCCTTGTTGTGGCAATTAATTTTCACTGGTCAAACCATTAAATAAAATTACTATAGATAGTATCATTTCCATTGCTCATTTCTCTTTCTTGATTTTCATTTAATTGCTTATATAGTTAAGGTTTAAATTACATTAATTTTATGCCATATATTTTTAATATTATCTTAGCTCTGATAAATCACTTCTATAGCTAGATACAGATGGCTGGCACAGAGTTGACCCCCACCCATATGAATAAAAAATCTTTTTCTGTCTATTAAAATTTAACTTATTTTGTTCTTTAAAATGCTACTTGGTGGAAGACTCAATTCAGGGGGTCGAGCCAAGAAGACAGAGTAAAGGCAGGGAACTTGCCTGAGCTCTTTCCCACACTGCTCCAAATACCTTTAAATAACAATTCTAAACAAATTCTAGAGCAGTAGAACCCACAAAAAGACAGAGTGAAACAATTTTCTACCCCAAGACAAAGTAGAAGGCCAGCAGGAAAAGTCTGTTTTACCAGGATGAAAGAGGAGCACAGTCCAGTACAGGTTGCACTGGAACAAGACTGGGCCAGGCCAGACCAGACCCCAGCAAACCAGGAGCAGGCCTCTGCACAACTGAATCAGTGGCAGTAGTGGCAGTTTCCAAACCTCTCAGCCCACAGACTAAAAAGATTGGGCAATGGATCAGAACAAGATTTACAGGGGTCCTTTTGCTGGCATCAGGGCCAGGATTCTGTTGTGTTGCCTATACTTGGATTTGGGTCACAGTCCTGGGTCTTAGCACAGCAGAGCTTGGGTACCCAGGGGAACAAGGACTCTAGTCACAGTTCCAGGGTTGAAAAGAGTGCTTGTGGTCACTCACAAAATGTGCACAGTACAAGAGAAGAGTAAACACACCTCTCCCTATATCTTATCACCTTGGAAGAGCCAAAAAACTTATGGATCCCTAGAATTACTTCTGAAAAAAGCTGCACAAAAAACTAGAAGCTTGGGACAGTGGCCTCCACACTTGGGAAGCAGAGTCCCATTTTAGCATACAGTTAAAAGTCAAGAAATAGCCTAGAAAATGAGCAAACAACAGAAAAAAAAATTCTGACCATAGAAAGTTAACACACACTCAGAAGATACAACAGAGGCAGAATTCCTGCATCCAAAGCCTAAAAGAAAAGATATGAATTGGTCTCAAGCCATGGTAGAGCACAAAAAGGATTTTAAAAATCAAGTAAGAGAGTTAGA
Organism: Phalanger gymnotis; assembly: GCA_028646595.1. NCBI lineage: Eukaryota > Metazoa > Chordata > Mammalia > Diprotodontia > Phalangeridae > Phalanger > Phalanger gymnotis. Next base: position 6,111 of record JAQQSZ010018204.1, on the reverse strand, counting down.
GGAAAATTTGGGAAGAGAAATGACAGTGATGTAAGAAAATCTTGGAAAATGGGTCACCAGCTTGATAAAAGTGGCACACAAAAATATCAAAGAAAATAACACCTTAAAAACTGAATAGATCTGGGGGGCAGCTAGGTGGTGCAGTGAGTAGAGCACCAGCCTTGGAGTCAGGAAGACCTGAGTTCAAATCTGGCCTCAGACGCTTGACACACTTACTAGCTGTGTGACCTTGGGCAAGTCACTTAACCCCAATTGCCCTGCCTTCCCCCTCCAAAAATAAAAAAATAAAAAAAACCTGAATAGTCCAAATGGTAAAAGAGGCACAAAAATCCAATGAAAAGAAGAATGCCTTAAAAAGTAGAACTGGCCAAATGGGGGGAAAATCAAAAATTCATTGAAGAGATGAACTCCTTAAAAAGTAGAACTAGTCAAATGGAAAACGAGGTACAAAAGCTCAATAAAGAAAATAATTCCTTAAAAGTTAGAATAAAGCAACTGGAAGCATGAAATATTAACAATCAAGCAAGATCAAAAGAATGAAAAGTAGAAGAAAATGTGAAATATCTCATTGTAAAAACAACTGAACTGGAAAATAGATTTAGGACAAATAATTTAAGAATTATTGGACTACCTGAAAGTCATCATCATCATCATCATCATCGAGAGAGAGAGAGAGAGAGAGAGAGAGAGAGAGAGAGAGAGAGACTAGACAGCATCTTTCAAAAAATTATCAAGGAAAACTACCCTGCTATGCTAGAATCAGAGGGTAAAATAGAAATTGAAAGAATCCACCAATCACCTCCTAAAAAAGATCCCATGAAAACTTCCAGGAATACTATAGCCAAATTCCAGAGCTCCCAGATCAAGGAGAAAATACTGCAAGCAGCCAAAAAGAAACAACTCAAATATCATGGAGCTACAGTCAGGAGAAGACAAGATTTAGGAGTTTCTTACATTAAAAGATCACAAGGCTTAAAATGTGATATTCTGGAGGGCAAAAGAGCTAGGATGACAACTAAGAATCACCTACTCAGCAAAACTGAGTATACTCCTTTAGGCAGAAAAATTGACATTCAATCAAACAAAGCACTTTCAAGCATTCCTGATGAAAAGACTAGAGCTGACTAGAAAATAAAAGATACAAAAAAAAAAAGCACAAGAAGGAAAACAGGAAAGAGAAATCATAAGGGATTTGATAATGTTAAACTGTTTATGTTCCTACATGGGAAAATGATATTTATAACTTCTAAAAACTTTCTCATTATTAGAGCAGTTAGAAGGAGTATACATAGAAAGTAGAAGCATGAGTTGAATATGATGGTATGATTATATAAAAATAAAATCTCATCCCTTAATGAGAAAGAAAAATGCACTGGGAGTAGGGGAAAGAGAACGGGAAAATGGGAAAAATTATCTGACATAAAGTGGCCTGAAGGAGACTTTACAGTGGAAAGGAGAATGGGGAAGTGAGGAGGGGAGCACACAAATCTTACACGCATTGGAACTGGCTTAAAGATGGAATAATATACACACTCATTTGGGTGTAGGAATCTATCTTACTGTAAAGTAGGAAGGGAAGGGGATAATAGAAGGATGGCTGATAGAAAGGAGGTGATAGAAGAGTTTGGGGGAAGTAAAAATCAGAAGCAAAAAACTTTTGAGCATGAACAGGGTAAAAGGAGAGAGAAAAAGTAGGACAGAGTAAAAATAGGATGGAGGGAAATATATAGTTGGTAATCATTATTGTGAGAAATTTCAGTGAGTTTCTCTGATAAAGACTTCATTTCTCAAATATATGGAAAACAGAGTCAAATTTATAGAAATAAGAACCATTCCTCAACTGATAGTCAAAGGACATGAACAGGTAGTTTTCAAAGTAATCAAAGCTATATGTAATCATATAAAAATGCTCTAAATCTCGGTTGAGAAAAATACAAATAAAAACCTCGCACATGTCAGATTGGCTAATATGACAGAAAAGGAAATTGACAAATGTTGGAAGAGGTGTGTGAAAAAACACTACTGTACTGTTGGTGAAGTTGTATACTGATTCGACCATTATAGAGAGCAATTTGGAACTATGCCCAAAGGGCTATAAAACCACTTTTGATCAAGCAATACCACTACTAGTTCTGTATCCCAAAGAAATAAAAAATGGAAAAGAACCTATGTGTACAAAAATATTTATAGCAGCTCATTTATTTATGACAAAGAATTGGAAATTGAGCAAATGTCCATCAACTGAGGAATGGCTGAACAAACTGTGGTATATGATTGTGATGGAATACTATTGTGTTTTAAGAATTGATGAGCAGGATGCTCTCAGAAGAACATGGAAAGACTTACAAGACCCGATGTGAACTGAAATGAGCATAACCAGAAGAACATTGTACACAGTAACTGCAATATTGTATGATCTACTATGAATAACTTAGATATTCTTAGTAATACAATGATCCAAGACAAAGATACAAGCACCAATGAAAGGTGCTGTCCATCTCCAGAGAAAGAACTGGTAGAGCCTGAATGCAGATCAAAGATACCATTTCTTTACTTTCTTTATTTTTCTGGGGATTTTTGTCTGTGTTTTCTTTCACAGAATGACTTACATGGAAATATATTTCGTATGACTACATATGTATAACCTATGTCAAAGTGCTTGCCTTCTCAATGGAGGGGAAGAGGGAGAGAATTTGGAATTCAAAATTTGGAAAAAATGTTAAAACTGTTTTTACATGTAATTGGGAGAAATAAAATATTAAATAAGATTTTTAAAAAAATGTTACTTGGTGCTTCTCATATCCAGAACCTCTCAATTCTTTTCTCCAGGAAAATACTCAAGATAAAGAAGTGTGGGGCAACTGTAGATGTACTGGTGCAACTTTTTAAAACAACATTGTGTGTGCATGTGGTTGTTTTAAAGAAAATGGCCATACCTGTGATTCCATAAGCATAGGTAGCTCCCAGTGAATGAAATCGTCCTTCTTCTAATGCACACCAACAACTATTCTGCAATCCAATTTTAGAGAGCCACCTGAGTCATGGAGGGATTAAGTGAGTTTTCTATGTAGGTCACATAGCCAATGTGTATCACAGCTGGGACTTGAACAATAGTCATCTTGATACTGAGCCTAGCCCTTTACTCACTAGCCAAGAGCCTCTCAAATGGAATTATACAGTGATTTATCCCCAGTGCTACTTCTTTTACCTTCACAGTCTCTTTATGAGGAAAAGTAATCAATAGCCTTGATCCCATTCCAATCTCTCCTGCTATTTTCACCTCTTTCACAAAAAAGAATTTTCTGATGATGCATTATATTGATGTAGCCTATCTCTGTTGACGGGGAATATTCCTGAATCAAACTGAATGCCAATGTAAAAGAACAAACTATAGGCTGACGGGATAGATCTTGTTATTGTATGATTTGATCAGCTCTAGAAAAGCCTCCAACAAAAATTCTATCACTAACCATCATGAAAAGGGGTTGGAGGAAGGGAATGGAATAAACATTTATTACATGCCACACACTATGCTAAGCGCTTTACAAATGTCTCATTTGATCTTCCCAATAACTCTGGGAAGTAGGTGCTATTATGATCCCCATTTAACAGTTGAGGAAACTGAGGCAAAGAGAAGTTAACTTACTTGTCCAGGTTCATACAACTAGTAAGTGTCTGAGGTCACAGTGGAACTCAAGAAGACCTGACTTCCAAGGCTCTGGACTCTACTCACTTCACCATCCAGCTAACTGCCAGTCTTTCATCCATTCCCAAAAATCTCCTTTTCACCCAGCAGAGACAGGGATTGGGTTAGTTAATAAGGCATTTACTAAATGTTAATTGTGTTAAGGCAGAAATTGGGTTAGTTAATAAAGCATTTACTAAGTGCCAAGAATTGTTACGTTCTGGCAATACGAAATCAAGACCTCTTAGGAGGTTGCATTCTAATGGAGGAAAACGATATATAAAAGGGAGATGCTAGTAAGCGGGGGAAGACGGTGTAAGGGTATTTGAGGGCAGAGGGTACAAAACAATTGGTGTAGAGTAAGAGGTTTCCAGACTAGAAAGTATGTTAGAAGGGAGGAGAGAATCATGAATGAAACTTGTGATAATATGGTGAATCTGAACAAGGGTAACTAATCATCATTCTGACCTCAGGATAAAGTTATCCTCAAGGGAGGCAAGGGCAGAGCCTGCCCTTGCACTGTTCTGTTTTAGGGAAAGGTACAAAGTTATATTCAGATTGTGGTATGATTCACATTTTTTTTTCTTTTTAAATGATAGTTGTTGAACCAGCATTGGGATGGAATTTGGGAAGAAGCCATGGCAATGATCTTGTTTCATTTGGATCTTAGCCCATAAATTTCTGTGTTGGCTAACCAAAGGACATGCAATCATCGTATAAATCTGGATTTACATGGTAGGGAAACAGCAAACAAACTGCTTCAGTAGCTCATTTTATTGTCCACCATATTTTTTTGTGAGATCATCTTAAACTGTTTCCCTTGTTTATATAGGAGGTTTGTGAAGGTAATGCCCCTAAAACGACTGTTAGGTATGATTTTTAAACTCTCTGTACATATTTAGCAGATAGCTACTAACGCATTAGTAATGAGGGTGACAGGACAAAAATTCTCTTATTGGCAAAACAATCATGACAAAATGTGTTTAGGATGAAAAATGAACCTATTATGCTGTTTGACTGGGTTTGGAAGTGTGAAATCCCTACCTTTTATGCACCCATGCTCTGATCTCCATTGATTTCGAGAGGAAAGTTTTAATCATACTGTTTAAATAATTTCATTAATATAATCTAGCTATTAGAAAGAATAATTTCTGTGTGTGTGTGGGGGGGCATCAATCATCATCTAGATAAATCAATTGTTTTGCTACTCACTATAAAGTCACCTTGGGAAAGAATGTAATGAATGCTTGTAATTTGCAGATTAGAAATCGGAGGAATTGTTTTACTCAACAGCTCACCAGACCAGGGCTCATTAGATTTGTGTGTACTAATGAATGCTAAGCAGGAATAATAATGTTCATCGTAGCAATGACAATTTCAGAGACCTCTAAGCTTGGTGACTCACTCTTAGACCTTGAATTCACATATTCTCTCTGGTTTACTTGTTCATTTTCCTAAATGACAATAATACTGTTCACATTCCATACGCTGTAGCCTATGTAAGTCAAAATGCCCCTTTCTGTTGCCCTTTGGGTCACATGCATTTCCAGTCTTCTGAGAGGGTGATTTTCCATGATTGCCCTTCTCCCTAGCCACTTCACACAGATATTCTGAAGCTGAAGGGTTTGACCAGATGAATTCAAAACCCCCTTTTACCTCCAACACTTTGAATTCTATCAGGCAAGGAAGGTAACACGGATGAGGAAATCAATCACTGTATAACCAGCTGTTCAAAAATTCTGTTCTATTCCAATTGTTCCAAAATACTTAGAAATGAAAAGGGTGTGTATCAAAATTATAGACTGCTCTAGGATGTACAGTTAGTGCAGACGTCTCTTCAGTTCATTTCAGTAAACCCAATGAAAAGCACTATGCTAGGGAGTGGGAAAATGGAAATAGTTCTAGCTCTCAAATTCTCAAAGGGTTTATATTTCATGAGATTGCGGGAGAAAAGACAGAGACAGAGAGAGACAGAGACAGAAAAAGAGAGGGAGTATCAGGCATTGGGATGAATAGTGAGCTGAACCCAGGACTGAATTAGGACAGGAGATTAGGCTGGGTTGAATTGGGAAAACTATGAAGGGATTATCTATTGGCTGAACTATCTCAAGCTGACAAGGACTGCAAAAGCCCATCTTTTTAAATCTCATATCCTTCTCCCAATAGGGCTACATGCTTGTTAGCCATGGTACACTACTGTCTTAGGAAAATCAAAATAACTCAAAGGTCAATAAATAGAGCTACAATGGGTATAGTTAATAATAACAGTGATAGCTAGCAGTTACTTAGTGCTCTAAGGTTTGCAAAACAGTTTACATGTTTACATACCATTCTGTGAACTATGTAGTATTATTAACCCTATTTTACAGATGGGAAAACTGAGGTTGGGGGGATAGCTCAGTGACTTGTTTAGGGTCACATAGCTG
>JAQQSZ010018203.1:0-10626 GCA_028646595.1 Phalanger gymnotis | reverse complement strand
CGTTCTCAAGCCCCGCCTCAATGACCAGAGACCATTGGTTCCCCAGCTGGCCCCTCCTAAGTCACCAATCCACACCCACACAGGTTTCACACCTGACAGGGCCCTGGGCCTGGGGCTTAGCACTTAACAGCTGAAAGTACTTCCACTCAAAAGAAACAAAAGCCATGCTAATGAGACAATTTTGCTTAACAACACACGTTATCTCTGACGACTAACTTTGATAGACTTGGCTCTTCTTAGCAATGCAAGATTCTAAGACAAGTCCAAGCGATTCATATCCAGACAAAGAATTAGAGTTGGAATGCAGATTGAAGCAAACTGTTTGCTCTCTCTCTTTTTTTATTGTTTCTGTTTTGTTTCTTCTTCCTCGTGGTTCATTCCATTGGTTATAATTTTTCTTTACAACTTGACTATTGGGAAATATGTTTAGTGTGAAGGTATATGTAGAACCTATATCAGAATGCATGCCATCTTGGGTGGGGAGGGGGATGGGGAGAAAATTTGAAACTCAAAAACTTGAGGAACTGAATGTTGGAAACTAAAACTAAAAATTGATTAATTAATAGGAAGAAACAATAATGAGCAAAAAAAAGTGAGCTCTTAAAAAAAATTTTTTTTAAAGGCACAGAATACTCAGGAAGAAACAGAGTCAAGGCCAGTTTTTAAAGTAACATGTAGCATTATATACTTTTTAAAAAAATAAGCAGCATGAATGAAATGAAAACTGTACCTTCACATATGATCCTCGTTTTGTATTCTCCACATGTGAAGAATGCTCTTTTTTTGTATTTAAGTTCAGAGAAAAAAAGTTTTTAAAGGATTAGTTGAAGAAACCCAAGATGCTCACAACATGAAGCAGAGAAGCCTTTGTGGTATGAAGAGGGAGGTGAGGGCTGTGTTCAGGTGTCTGAAGGGCATGCTGCCATGCAGAGGAAAGATGAATGAGATGGGCTTTTCATGTTGTTTGTTTTGGGTTTTTTGGCTTAACCCAAAGAGCAGGGTCAGGCACAGTGGGAAGGAATTGCATAGAGATAAATTTAGACTTGATTTCAGGATACACTTCATAACAATTAGAACCATCCACATTTAGAAAGGGCTTCTTTCTGTGTGTAAGAGATCTTCAATGAAAATATAGATTACAGATGAAGCCTAGGCACTTATTCAGGATATCATAGTAAGCAATCTTTTTCCGGTGTGAGGCAGACTAGATGGCCATAGAAGACTCTTCCACATCTGAAATTCTGTTTTTCTATGAGTGATTAAAGCCATTTATATTCAGCCATTTATCTTCTACTCTGAGCTTGGCCTATTGACCTACAATTTTCTAGCCTTTTCCAGTCAGTAAGCTTTTGCCTCAAAACATTATTATGAAAAATGTTAAATTCTTATGGAGAATATTTTGTGAATTTACCAAGTTACTAGGACATCTTTTTTTAATTACATTTTTTTCCAATTAGCAGAAATTGATTTTTCTCTTCTTCCTTTCTTCACTATTGAAAACAAAAATAAAAATTCTTTTTTAATAAATACACACAGTTTAACAAAACAAATTTCTATATTGGCCACATCCAAATAACATAGACCTCATTCTGCACCCAAAGTCCATCACGTCTGTGTCAGGAGTTGGTTAGCATGCTTTAGCACTGGACCTGGAGTCAGGAACACCTAAATTCAAAAATTTACCCACAGATGCTTATATAAAATTGCTTGCCTGCTCAATAAGGGGGAACGGGAAGAATTTGGAACTCAGTATTTGAAAAATGGATGTTAAAATTGTTTTTACATGTAATTAGGAAAAGTTAGTAAGAGTCAAGGTTATTTGCCACTTACAGGGTTGAGATGAATTAGTTTGGTGTGTTGTGGAGATGTTGTGGTGTTAAGGAAGTATTCTATAAAATGCACAAAAATATGTGAGGGCATTTGTTTTCTAGAATTTCTTCCCATCAAATGTATTGATATAAGCTGTAAGCCAGGGGCATGGAGTTACCTTTCAATATTGAATTTGAAGTTTCTGTGGTATTTTATTAAAAATAAGATACTTTTCTGTATTACATTCAAATCCGTACGAGAGAAGGAATAATTATAATGAAAGCATTTTTTGGAAAACATTCTCTTTTGCGGTGACCTTTTTACCTATTATTTATATTTTACAATTTGTGTTGCCCTTAATCTTGATTTCTGTAATTAAAATTTGCTATAAACAAGTTGTAAAAAAAACAGTTTAATTGTCTTACACTTTAGCAAAAGGCTTCCATTTACATAGTTGTCTGGCAGAGGAGCAATTCTAATGTTCCTGTAAGCTCATTAAAACAGATTTATGTTTGTATGTTTAAAAATAATAGGCACAGGAAGAAATAGCCCGACTAAGACGAGAAATGATGAAAAATTGCAAGTCTCCTAAATCAACATCAACAGCACATGCCATCTTACGGCGGGTAGAAACAGAAAGAGATGTGGCCTTTGCAGACTTGAGAAGAATGACCACAGAACGAGACAGTCTGAGGGAGAGGTTAAAGGTGAGAAAGACATTTTACCTACACTGATATCAATGAAGCAGGGATGCAACAAAACTGAAGGTGCTATGTTTTTGTATTTAAAACAGATTTCCCAAGAGACTGCATTTAATGAGAAGGCTCACCTGGAACAAAGAGTAGAGGAGTTGGAGTCTACAGTACACAGTGTAAAAGAAATTCAATTTTGTCTATATAACTAATTTTTAAAATTAAATAATGGCTTGTTTAATTTTTATGTGTTCAAAAAAGTAGCAATTTTTAAATCAAGGATATAGGACCTTCTAAGATAAAAGTATTATCTATTCTTTGTGTTTCTATCAAGTTAAAATAAAAAATGTAGATCTAAGGATATGTTTCTAAAAAGAAGATTTAGTGAAATCTCTACTCTTCATCCATTATCCTTAGTAATGTATTTCTACTGATTTTAATAACTTACATTTTCCATTTCTTATTAATAGTGTTAGTGCTTCTTCCTGCTTTTCTATAGGAGAAGAGAAAAATGCTTTGTCTTGTTTTAGAATAAAGTAGGCAGATAATTTGGGAAATTTGGGAAAACATTAAATTTAACTTACACATGAAGATTCATATTTATTAGATTTTCTATATGTGATTACTAGGCACTTATATAATGAGAATGCATAAAAGAGTTAATAGAGGAATTTGGCTTAATTTACAACAAATTTATTTAATCATGTTTGCATTCTTTTTTTTTTTGGAGGGGGGAAGGCAGGGCAATTGGGTTTAAGCGACTTGCTCAAGGTCACACAGCTAGTAAGTGTGTCAAGTGTCTGAGGCCAGATTTGAACTCAGGTCCTCCTGACTCCAGGGTTGGTGCTCTACTCACTGTATCACCTAGCTGCCCCAATCATGTTTGTATTCTTATTAGTTGTATCCTTTTATGACAGCAAAAGGGGGAAAAAATCCTGAAAGATATGTAGATTGCATATTTCTTTACTTGTGAGGGATTTTTGCTGGGAAAATTTTAGGCCACTGGACAGAAAAACCATGAAATTAACATGTTGGGGCCATTTTAAATTGTGGATTGAAAACCATGAAAGGTCTTTATTGTGGAGCTGTACAGTGGGTATGTGCTGGTTCCTCTACTTGTTTGGCATAAAGACTGCCTGAGAAAACGGACCACCACAAGTGTTCCGTCTCAGATTGGTTTATTCATCATGTAGACCAGGCCTAAAACTGCATTTTGGAAAGGAGATGTGTGCCCTGTTTGAAAGAAGAAGGAAGACAGGTTCTAGTGACTACCAGCCTTGTTGTTTTACTTGTGTAGCTTGATGATGAACGTCTAGAACAAATGGCAAATATGACTTTGATGAAAGAAACCATAACCACTGTGGAAAAAGAGATGAAAGCACTAGCACGAAAGGCAATGGATACAGAAAGTGAACTTGGCAGACAAAAAGCAGAAAATAATTCATTGAGGTAAAAAATTATTTTTAATAAAACTATTACTTTAACTCGTTAATTGTAAGACTATTACTATTTTAGCAATAGGAAAAATAACTCACATTATGTATGATATTTTATATACAATTAAAAACTAAAGCACTATTTAAATGATTTTTTAAAACCCAGGGACTTTTTGAAAATTCCAATAAAATAGGCAAACCATGAGCTAATTTAATCTCCCCAAAAAGAGAGAAAGGAAAACCAAATTACCAAAATAAAAAAATGAGAAGGGAAAATGAATAACTATAGAAACAAGGTTAGAGACTGGTCAGGTATGGGAATTTTTCAGAAATTTTTTTAAATTATGAAATCAAACACCAAGCAAAATGAGCAGCAAAAGTAGTACATGAAACTGCAAATCTCTATTATATATGTAGCTTGCTTTTCTTTTTAAATATATCATAAGTTTAATATATGACCATAAAAGCTGTCTTACTTGTCTGTGATTCTTTCTGTCCTTCCGTCTCTTCTGTGCATTTTTTTAAAAAAATGCTTTAATCTCCTTCCCTTTCTCCTCTTAAATATATAATAAATATGCATAATGAAGCAAAACAAATTCCCACTTTGGCCATGTCCAAAAATGTATCTCATTATGTCCATCACCTGTCAAGAGATATATAGCTTGCGTCATCATCATAGACCTATGATTTTATTGTATGAAGAACTTCCAGGCAAGGAAACTCCTTTAACCGGTTCAAGTCATCCCCTTTTCTGCAGCTTATTATCTTAGGAAACTTCCTGGGGTGTTGAAAGGCAAAGCATCTTGCTAAGGATCATCTGGCCAATGAGATGCAGAAGTGGGCCTTGGACCCAGACATTTTGGCTGCAAGGCTAGCTCCCAGGCCACTGCATCATACTACCTCTCCTTGACAAAAGATAATATTTATGTTGGAAACACTGAAAAGCACAGGAATAAGATTCCAGTCATATGATCAAAACTCCCTCTCACAAACCAAGAGCTAGCATTATTTTCAAGTAATCTAGTGAGATCTGAGGTAAAGCAAGTATGTCTATTACCTCCACTAATTTTAGCTAAAAATGCTAGCTACAGAAATGAGAAAATAAGCAAAACTGAGGAAATATACATAGGAACATGAAGGACAAAATTATTTCTATTTGCAGATATGATAGTTTATTTAGAAAATCCTATAAATTTTATAAAAGAATTAATTGAAACAATAGTGTCAGCAAAGTAGCAGCATATGAATTAATCCCACAGAAACCATCAGAATTCTTGTATTTCAGTCAATCGTTTATTAAATATTTACTCTGTGTGTGCTAGGCACAGCGCTAAATACTGGGGATGCACAGAAAGGCAAAACACAACCCTTGTCCTTAAGGAGCTCACATTCTAGTGGGTGAAACAACATGCAAATTAACTGTATACATCCACATATATGTATATATGGAAAACTATAGCTATACACACGTGTAGATATGTGTGTATACACACAAATACACATGCATGTGTATATATACACACACACACACATATATATATATATGTATGTGTATATGTATATATATATAAAAATATACACACGGTGTAAATGGAAGGTCATCTCACAAGGAAGGCACTAGCTTTTAAGATGGGGGTGGGGTGGGCAGAAGGAAAAAGACTCCACCCCCAGGAGAAGATGAGATTGGAGCTGAGACTTGAAAGAAGACAGGAGCTAGATGGAATAGGGGACAGGTATGAAAACATCACTAATAAAACCAAAGAGAAAAAGAGGAAAAACTTATTTAAAATTGCAAAAGTATTTGGTTATTAGCCTGCTACGACATACTCAGGATTTATATAAATACAAGCATAAGATTTTTTTTTACAGGAATAAAGAATTAAATGAATGGAGATTCATTTATTGTACATTGTTGGGATGCACCAGTATAATTAAAATGTTGATATTATCTCTGAATTAATTTAGGGCTATGTTAATGAGACTGCAGCAGTAATTTTATAACAAAAATTATTTGGAGGAACAAAGACCTAGACCCTCAAGGAAATAACAGAAAAAAAGAGGAATGAAAGAAGAGCCAGCACACTAATTTTTTTTTCTGATTTAACTTTTTTATTTAAGTCATATATGTTTTCTGAGCTTATTGTGGTATATAGTATAAGATATTAGTCTTAACCAAATTTTTTTTCCAACATATTCTAGTTTTCCCGGTAGTTCCTGTTGAATGGAAGGAGATAACTTCCAGATAGAAGGTTAAGGGAAGAATAGATTAAGAAGCAAGTAATAGAGGAGAACACAAAAGACAAAATGGCCAATTTCCTTTACATAAGATTAAATAGCTTAATGCAAACAAAATAAGTAAAGCAAGAATAAGAAAAGAAGTTAATTGGAGGGAAAAGAATCTGCAGGAAATCTCCTAAAAGTCTAATGTCCAAGATATATTAGAAATTGACACAAATAGCTAACACCAAGAGCCATTCCCTACCAAGTAGTCAAAGGATATCAGTAGTTTTCAGAAGAGTAAGTGCAAATTATTGACAAAAATATGAAAAAAACCACTAAGAGAAATGCAAATTAAAACAACTCAAGATTTCTCTCACATTTGCAAATCAGCAAAAAACTGATAATTGTTGTAGAAAGACAGGCATGTGAATACAAGAGATGGGAAATTGGTCCAACTTTTTTTTTTTTGCACGCAGTTTGGAATATTAAGAGAAATCACTAAACTGTTTGTGTCCTCTGAATCAGTGATTCCACTATAACCCAAAGTAAACTCAGTGACAGAAAGAAAGGTACCATACATACTAACATAGCCATAGTAGTATTAGGATAGGAAAAAAAATGTCCAAAAAAGCAAAAACTAGAAACATAATGGGTCCCTATCAGTTGGGGAATGGCTGAACAGGTGGTTTGTGAATATAACAGAATATCTTGTCCTATAAGAAACTATAAGTATTAGGCCTTCATAGAAATATGAAGTGATGTAGATTAAGGAAAGCAGGATTAAGAGAAAATTATACACAGTGACTTGAGAAATGTAAATGGAGACAACACTAAATCTCAGATTAATTGCAAATGGCAATCCAGATTCTAGAAAACAGGCCAAACACAAATCCCACTGAGGCAGAAAGAAGTAGGTGTCTACAGGTATTGGATGTTGTAACATATATTGTCAGAAAATGTTTTGGTCAATTGTTTTCTTCCTTTGTTTCAATGGCGAGAGGATGTGTATAATAAGATTTTTTGAGATTTGTTTAAAGGCATCAGTAAAAAACAATTTTGTTTTATTTTAATGGAATGGACTTTCTCAAAAAGTAGTGGCTTACACATCGTTAGAGATCTTCAAGTTATGGCTGAGTGGTCACTTGCTGAGAATGATGTAGATAAGATTCCTGGTCAGGTGAAGATTGAATTAGATGCCTTCTGAAGTCCCATCCAACTCTAAGATTCTTCGATGATATAGTAAAAGAATTGGAGCTAAAATGGTAATGTCCTTATGTTAACCTTTTCGGGTAGCATTTGCATTTTAATTCTGGCCATCCGTGCGTAAGTCCTAACAAATAATTAATGCATATCGTATCTCCCCTCTCCCCACCAAAAAGCCAACCTTAACTGCAGTCTGGAAAAGTATTATTAAATCATAGATTGTTAGATTTGGAAAGTACTTAAAAATCATCCAATCAGATCCATTTATTTTATAGATGAGGAAATAGTCCCAGAAAGGTCAAATGAGTCCATTGGTACCTTGAGATCTTGATAGTCTATAGCTTTATTTTATATGATATGTTAGCCATACCTTTTTTAATAGTATTTTTTTGGAAGGGGATGGGGCGGGGAATGATAGAAGGGAAGACAGATTGGGGGAGAGAGTAATCAGAAGCAAACACTTTTGAGGAGGGACAGGGTCAAAGGAGAGAATAGAATAAATGGGGGGGCAGGATAGGATGGAGGGAAACATAGTCTTTCACAACATGACTATTATGTAAGTGTTTAGCTTGACTACATATGCATAATCTATATCGAATTGCTTGCCTTCTCAATGAGGATGGTTGGGGAGGGAGGGTGGGAAAGAATTTGGAATTCAGTTTTAAAAATGAATATTAAAAATTGTTTGTACATGTAATGGGAAATAAGATACACAGGCAACGGGGTATAGAAATCTATCTTGCCCTACAGGAAAATAGAAGGGAAGGGGATAAGAGAAGGGGGTGGGAGAGATAGAAGGGAGGGCAGATTGGGGCAAGGGGTAATCAGAATGCATGCTGTCTTGAAGTGGGGAGGGAAGAGAGGTAGGGAGAAAGTTCGGAACTCAAAATCTTGTGGAAGTAAATGTTGAAAACTAAAAATAAATTAATTATAATATTTTCTTAACTATTTCCTGTATAGCCCCACATTAATTCAATAAATATATATCTTTGTTCTTAACCTTTTATAACTTTAAAAACACTTCAAAAGTTAAAGGGGAAAGTTGCAGTTTTTAAAAGTTTGTAAGATAGCCAGAATTAAAGTTTTGTCAATATGCTTACAGGCTTTTATATGAAAACACAGAAAAGGATCTTTCAGACACTCAGAGACACCTTGCTAAGAAGAAGTATGAGCTGCAGCTTACCCAGGAGAAAATAATGTGTTTAGATGAAAAGATTGGTGAGTGCTCACTGTGCAATAATACTTTCATTTCTTTGACTTTGTGGTGGTAGAAAAATAAAGTTGTATGATATTAGACTCTTTCTTAGAAAACAGAAAATCAGATATCAGGAGTTCAATATAAATCCAAGCCTGACTACATCCTAAATTTCACATTTTATAGCTCTAAACTATACAAATTATTTTTAAAAACCCACAAACTTTGACAAATTAGTAGAATTTATAACTCCAGTTTTTTCAAGTATTCAAGGAGCCAAGATTAAGGATCTTTATTCAGATTTAATTTAAAAAGATGCACGGGGAAATCCTTTAAAAAATCAATTGAATTGTTTATGAATCAAAGCAATATGAATAAAATTACTTTTCCTATACAATTAAAGAGGCATTTGGGGGATCATAAATGTATATAAATCACTGAAAGGTTTTCTGTCTATACATTTCTCATTGGGTAATCCAGGACTGATGAAATCTTAGGGGAAATGTCTCCTACAATTTTAAAACTATTGAACAAATTTTAATTTATATACATTAATTGGTATAATTCTGCTACATCTAAATATTAGCAAAAGATACTTAGTGGCTATGTATAAATTCAGATTGGAGTGCACATATACTTGACTTGAAAAAGACATTTCAATTTAAACCTCTCCCATTTATCTTGCCAAAAAAAAAAAATCATGTTTCATGTCTCTTTGGTAGCACATTGACTTTTTATTTAATTAGTCATAGCATGAAAGAACTCTAAGGAACTTAAGAAATCTGCTACAACTCTTCTCCTTTTAAGATGAGAGAACTGAGACCCAGAGAGTCTCTGTGCCATTTCCAAGCTTACATAGTTTGTGTAAAAGGTAACATCTTGACTATGACTACAAGACACCTCATATCTGACTGAAGACTTTAGTAAATTATCTGGAGGTTTGAAAATTGCAGTTTTTCTCTATACATCAGTCATCATGAAGAGAGAGACATTGAAATGACAGAATAATGTTTGCTTTTTCATCTTTCAGACGTTATTACCACCAAACGAGCTATTAAAAAAAGTTACCTTCCTCACTGTTCTGCTTAGCCCCTTTACCAAGTCTTCCTTTTAGAATTTCGGGTCTTAAGATGCTCGATTAGGAAAGAGTAGGTATAGTTAGACAGTATGTGAAGAAGAAGGAGATTGGCTTACCTTTTTTAGAAATCCAGTAATTTGTTGCTACCATCACCAAAATTATCTTCATTCTTAGTGACTCCTTCGAAACTTTCCTATGTAGATTTAGTGACTAATGTGCTAAGTTTGGAATCAGAATTAAATGCTCTTGGTCAGGCATCTGTTTCTGCTTCTGAAGCAATATTTGATGTCTGCCTCAGTTGGAGTGTTCTCAATACTGGTAACAGATCTGGCTCTATGAGTCAAGAAATTTGTTTTATTAGTTTGAAATGTAGATTTAATGAGAGCCTAATGTGCACCAACACAAATGCATTTTTCCCCAGAATACAGACCGATTTTACTTTTTAAGAGAGAATTTTAATATTCACAGCACAAATGTGTGTTTTTTTAAAATCTATAAACACATCTGTCCTATAGCAATATTTCTTATTTACCTGCTTCCTGTTCAAGGCTTTGGGAAGGGTTTAGTGCTCCACCATCTAGCCCTCGTTCCATACGTATCCATATTTCCCTTGGGAACCTTGAACCTGACATTGCTCTGAGAAGTAGGGCTCACTTGAATTCAATTCAATAAACATCTTTTTTTATTATCTATTTAATATTTTTAGTTTTCAGCATTGATTTCCACAAGATTTTGAGTTACAAATTTTCTTCCCATTTCTATCCTCCCCCCCACTCCAAGATGGCATATATTCTGATTGCCTCGTTCCCCAGTCAGCCCTCCCTTTTGTCACCCCTCTCCCCCCAAACCCTTTCCCCTTACTTTCTTCTAGGGCAAGATAGATTTCTATGCCCCATTGCCTGTATATCTTATTTCCCAATTGCACTCAAAAATAACTTTTTTTTGAGCATCTGCTTTTAAAACTTTGAGTTCCAAATTCTCTCCCCTCTTCCC
>JAQQSZ010018202.1:0-10626 GCA_028646595.1 Phalanger gymnotis | reverse complement strand
GGTTTCATGATCTTTCTCTAGCTTTGTTTGGCAGCATGTGAATAAGAGGACAGCGAATTGTAGAAGAGTGAGATTGGCAAAAGGGTGAAAGGGTGATGCTTTCAAGAAAAGAGGACAGTGCGGTTGAGCTGGTTCACCAAGGGGTCAGGATGGGGAACAGAGGAGTATAGGAGTGAGAGTATGTGAAAGAACTAATGAGGCAAAGAATCAGAAGTCATAATGAAGATGAAGGCCACACCCCTCAGCTAATAATATCTTCTCAAAATTACCGTATATCTATATTATCTTTGCCTATATATGTACATAAGCACTTGCCTAACTAAATTTAAAGCTCCTCGAGGACAGATGCTACTTTTAATTTTGTCTTTATAGCACAGTGATTAAACAATTGAAGGAATCATCATCACCATTTAGCATTTAAAAGTTTGTAAAATGCTTTCCATATGTTGTCTCATTTAAGCCTCAAAAAACCCCTCAGAGACAGGTGCTATTAATGGACTTTTTACTCTATCTCTCAAACAGAATTATCTAAATTATCTCAGGAAAACGAAGACTTTTAGGAAAATACATTAGGCAATAGTGCTTGTGTCATAACAATAATATTAAAAATAATAATTATGATAGGTGCTACTTGCTAATTACTTTACGGTTTAGTGAATCTGTAATTTCATGAGTGGACACTCTCTTAACTCATGGAACATGGCTATGCTCTCCACATTTTTCACCCACTAGAACCCATTCGTAATTTCCCATGAATCTTCCATTAAAAAATTTATCTGATGGAGTAGATAGATTTTATTACTGGGACAACTTATCAGTACCCAGGCTCTATGTGGGCTATTCTCCCGAGATGAATAGTCCAAAATCTTTTCTTCATATAATCCTTTCATTATGTCTTTTATGTTGCTTTTCATATATAATTAGATATTGGTAATATCTAGTAATGCTGCTTTTATCCATCATACATCTTTCCATTTGCACTTGGGACAATTTTGAATTTTAATTTTTGTGAAGCTATTTTAAAAAATAGTTTGCAGAATAGAACATCACTAAGAAAACCTTTGTTTTAAAGAAACGGGCTTTTGTAGTGGTTTGAAGTCTGGGAACAGTGAACACATTGCATTTTTCCCACATAGCTAGATTTTCTGCTATTATTTTCATTTAATTTGTGGCCCAGGTCTATATTTAGCATTTGTCCAAGATAGACATATTGATGCATTATTTTGCTGCTATGTCCATTTATCATCATTTGAGCCATATGGATTTTCTATCCACTTTATTTTTCCAGTGTGTATGAAAATCTTTTGCATTACTAAGGAGTTCATTTAGTGTGATCTAAGATCTTCCCCACCCATTCAATAGGCCTCAGATGGGCCTAGGTGGGAAATCTTGATTTACTCTTTGTTTGTAAGTAGACCTAAAGCCTCTACTTACTAGATGCTAAGTCCATTTGGGCGTGAAGCCCTCAGCCTAAGGGCAATGTCTAAGACCAGAGCCAAAGGTATGTGTACTGAGTTCTAGTCAATCAGATGCTGCTAGGACTGTATATAAAGAGACCCCAGAACTGAGAGCAGCAGAATTGGCAGAGAGCTACAAAAGTCTACATTCCTCCCAAGGAGAAGGAGGAGGAACTGGGAGCTGACAGAGCTGCAGAGAGAGTACAGAACCGAGAGTGAAAACCAGGGACCTGCGGAGACCAGAGAACTGAGGGAGGGAGAGAAGACAGGCAAGCAGTTTAGAATTCGTGAGTGTTTACAGAGGAGGCCCTAGCAGGGGGGAAGGTTACAGGATGACTTGGTTCCTTGCTATAATACTGTGTTATAATTTCCTTGCTGCTACATTGAGGTGGGCTTACTGGTTTTGGAATATAATTACTGCTATATCAAATTGGGGTTATTGGTCCTGGTATTTTATCCTCTGGAGTCTAAATAAATGTTATACTTCCTCTGCCTTCTACATAGAGAATTTTTCATACTTTGTGATTTTGAACCACTCAGGCATGTTCATGGTCATCCTCAAGGTCATGAATCTTGCCTTACTGAATACAGGTACATTCATAATTTTCTGGGGCTCACAACTAAGGTAACACTACGCTTCCTGAGTTCTTTGTTTTTATCCCTGAAAACTTACAATTCTTCAGCCAATGGAACAAATAATCAGACAGATATTCATCCCAGAAAATGAATAGGTTATCAGAAAGCTGCAAAGATAAATTATCTGCTATAAAGTTTCTATTAATGCCTTAATAAGTATGCTTCAGTAAGATGAAAGAATGAACTTTCTGGCTTCTCTTTACTCCAGGGAAAGGATTTCCTACACTTATTTCATTTGGCATCAACAAAGTATTTTATTAGCTACAACAAACTACAGAGGGTT
The DNA here is from genome assembly GCA_028646595.1 of Phalanger gymnotis. Lineage (NCBI taxonomy): Eukaryota > Metazoa > Chordata > Mammalia > Diprotodontia > Phalangeridae > Phalanger > Phalanger gymnotis. The sequence continues at coordinate 8,250 of JAQQSZ010018202.1, read as the reverse complement.
TATTTCAGGTAACTAGTTCTTCAGCATGGCTTTATCTGTCACATTTGGGTAGAAGGTCACACATTCCCCCTTTGTATTATACTAGGTGTTAGATGGAATAAAATTAAGTTGCATTTTACTATGAAAAGATTGATACATGATGATGATGAAGGTATCTATAATGCATATAAGTATATGTATATCTATTTTATATATGAGTATATTTCATATATATAAGTATATGCATGTAGATTATAAGTATATTTATTTATACGTGTACATATTATGTATATATTGTATATTGCAACTATATATTATATTATATAAGCATATGTATATACACATATTTATATACATATGTATATATGTGTGTGTATAGAAAAATAATATATGTTATATTATTATATATACATACACACACGCATACACATATATATGTAACAACAGTGCTGCTTGCAGATGCTGTGGAGATGTAAGGCCAGCAACACCAGCACACAGGAGGACTGCTAGCACAGTTTCTTTGATGTGCTTTTCTAGGGAAAGCAACTTTAAAGGGTTTGCAATCTCACTTTAATTAAACATACATATATCACTCACTTAGTTCAGGGGGAAAAGTCAGCACCCCGAACTTCAGAGAAAATGCAAACAGAAATTACAAGCAGAAATTATATAAACAGAGCAAATAACACAAATCAGCAGACTGGGTTTCTGTCTGTCCATAACAATAGCTACATAGTTACCAGAGAGAGAAGCACTAACATCTGGGTTTTCAAAGCTGGGAGGCTCCTTAAAGGCTACCCAGAGTCTCATCTGGCCAAATCACAGGAACACCCTTCCAATGAGTGAGCCCCAAAGCAAAATGCTAACCTCAGAGTATAAATACTGTTTCCAATCAAGGACTCTTGATTCAATCAAAGAGTCTTAATTCAAACAAAGGCAAGACTTAATCAAAGGCACTTGATTGCCTTAGTGCTGAGAAGCACTCCAAAAGGAAAAAAACAACAAAAAGTTCCACTTTGCTTGTCATTACTATAGATAGCTATATATATATCTATACCTATATCTATATCTATCTATCTATATATATATATATAGAGAGAGAGATAGTATATATACACACACATATGTATATGTATGTGCTTGTATGTATATGTGTGTAGATGTGTATATGTATGCATGTGTGCATGTATATATGCATATGTGTATATATGTATGCATATGTAATAATGTGTATATGCACATATACACACATATATGTATGTATGTATGCATATACACACATAAGCGCTAAGTGGAGAGGATATCTATTTGGTGGTATTCAGATTTATAATATTGTTAATTTGTTATTACATGGTAAATGTAATGGCTAATTGATTTTAATGCAATGGTTAATAGGTTTTACGAGATTACATAATTATCATATAGTTAAATGTTAGAGGATGAAATATTCAAAATCAGAAATTTATTTTAAAATGCAATCATACAAAAATGGTTTATAAAGAAGAAAGTACAGATGTATTCTTTCAAGTCTACTAAGCATAGATTTTGGAAAACTTAAAATCCATACTTTGGTCAACAGTAAAACATTATCAAGATGGAGTCTACCTACCCTTATAATGATAGAATCACTTAAATGATGAATAAATATGTAGCAAAGAAGTCTTCTCTAGTAGTTAAGATGAATACTGTTTGCCTTTGATAGTATTTTGCTATTTTCCACCTGACATTTCTACCTCTGAATAGGCAATCTGCCACTCTTTGTCACATTTTTCTGTGAATGTTTTCTTTTTATTACCATGTCTTCTCTATGGTTTTACTAGCATACTGACTTCTTTATTTTTCTTTATTTTCTCCACAAATTGTTCTCATGTATATGTATACATCCTCCTTCCCTGTGTCTATCCACATATACAACATGTACAGATGCAAGAAAAATAGTTTTCAATAGGACCTTATTGTTTTTTTCTTTCAAATAAGTCTTTAGAAATGTGGCCCACATACATGCCAAAGGAACATAGGTAGATGCAACTGAAATGATTTCCATAAAGATTGTTCACATAAAATCCATGAGTTGAGACTTATCCATTTGCATAACATTATTTGTGCTCAAAGAACTCTGCCAACACAAGCTAGAAAATGAGTTTGACAAGAAGAAATAGGTGAACAAATAGAGTATGAGCATGCCATATACTGAGATCTATAAAGAGAAAAATCATATATAAATTATTCCAATACATAGAAAAACTAATTGTTTATATGACACTAAGTTGAAATGCCTTTCAACATTTCTACTAATCATACTCAAAAAATCACAGAATTTGAGAGTTAGAATCTCAGAATCCACACAGTTCAATCCCAACATGAAAGCACGTCCCTCTTCTATGTCATAATGAACAACTGGTCATTCAATATCTCCTTAAAGATCTACAAAGTGAGGGAACCCACCCCTTCCCTTTAAGGCAACCTGTATCACTTTGGAATCTCACAGGTTCAAAAAAAATTTTTCTTGATCTCAAGCCTTGATTTGTCTCTTTGAAACCTTCACCTATTTCTTTTGGTTCTTTCATCTAGGGCCAGAAAAAGGAAGAAGAATCATTCCAAATAATGGTCTTTCAAATATTTGAAGGCAGCTCTCATGTAGCTCATGAAACTTCTCTGGGCAAACAATACCTTGCTATTTCTACTGATCCTCATATTCCATGGACTTAAGGCCCTTCAGCACAATGGTTGTCCTCCTGTTGGCTCTCTCCAGCTAGTCCATGTTCTTATACTGTGGCATCTAGGCATGAACCTCGTTTTTCCAGATTCAGTTTGACAAGAGCAGTTTACAACGGAATTATCTCCTCCCTATTGCAGGAAGCTGTGCCTCCCTCAATGTAGCCCAACATCTCAGCATTGTGGGTTGCCCCATCATAATGTTGCCTCATATTCATGCTCGGTCCTCTAAATCCTCTAATATTTTCAGGCAAATAAACTATGTGTTTCCAATAATGTATTTGTGAAATCAATTTGTGAACAAATCCAAAAATTTGCCTCGATCCCTCCTACTGAATTTCATCCTATTAATTTCAGTAAAATGTCCTAGCCTGGAAAGATTTATTTGGATTCTAACTCTAATATCTGGGTGTTGGATATTAATTTTCTTTATTCTTAGAAGGTAAATGAAAATAGCATTATCTTTACTTTTGAAAAAAAAATACAAAAAAATGGCCCAGAAACTAAAAGACATTGCAATGAACAAAATTGATACTTAAGATCCAATTGCAAACAGAGCCAAGATGACAGAATATAGGGAGCAACCTAGATGAACTCTCTCAACATTCCCCTCCGAACAACTATATAATAACTCCTCAAATCAAATTTTGGCATAGCAGAGACAATAAAATCCAATTAAATGAGAAAATTTTCCAACTTAAGACAATTTAGGAGATTGACAAGAGTGGTCTATAATAACAGGGTTGGACCCAGTCCTGGAACATTGGCAGCAGCATAAGTCATGGGCCTTGGAGGCAGCCACTGAAGCAAAAACATCAGGAGCAGCAGCAGCATTGGGAGCTCTCAGCCCAGAGATGGTAAAGGGGTCAGACAACTGGTCAAAAGAGATTATGAACAACCTTTTATTGACACTATGTTTAGCTGCAGTTGACTGGCAATTCCCAGTTTTGGGTCACAGTTCCAAGGTGGAAAGGAAGAGGCCCTGGTCACAAATCCAAGGCAGAAAGGAACACTAGTTCTTGCAGCTGCAGGGAAGCAGGTGCCCTTCCTGGGTAGAAATCACAGTGCAGACCAGGAGAAAATTGACCTCACCTCTCCCTAGATTACACCAGTGTGGAAGCACTGAAACTTTGTAACATTCCAGGACTAGCTATGAAAACAGCAACACAAAAAAGTCTGAAGCTTGTAACTATGCCTCCTCACCCCAAGATGAGCAGAGATGAACTTTATCATAATGTTAAAAGTCAAGAAATAGGCTGGAAAATGGGGCAAAGAACAAAAAACAACTTGAACATAAAAAGCTATTACAGTGACAGGGAAGAGCAAGACACAAACTCAGAAGACTAGAATGCAAAACAAAATAAAACAAAACAAAAAACCAAATACAACCAAAGCCTCAAAAAATACTATTTGGAGAAATAAAAGGGAGGCTGGATTAAGGGAAGCAACATTCAGAAGCAAAACATACTTCTAAGGAGGGATAGGACAAAAAAACAGAGGGGGTGGGATAAACAGAAGAAAATAGTTTGAAGGGAAATATATAGTTCATAATCAAAGCTGTGAATGTGAATGGGATGAGCTTACCCATAAAATGGAAGTGGAGAACAGAATGGATTAAAAACCATTATCCAACAATAGGCTGTGTACAAGAGACACACTTGAAAAAGAAATGGTTTGGAGCAGAATCTATTATGCTTCATCTGAAATAAAGAGGCAGGAGTAGCAATCATGAAGTCAGACAAAGCAAAAGCAAAAATAGATCTAATTAAAAGAAGTAATCAGAGAAACTACATTTTGCTGAAAGGCACTACAGACAAGTAACTGCAAAAAAATTTTACAATATTTCTCTGATAAAGTGCTTATTGCTCAAATATATAGGGAACTGCGTCAAATTCATAGGAGCCGTTCCTCCATTGATAGTCTAAAAACATGAACAGTCAGTTTCAAAAGAGAAAATCAAAGCTATCTATAATCATATAAAAATACTCTAAATCACAATTGATTAGGGAAATGCAAATTAAACATCCATAATGTGCTACATTACACCTATTAGAAATTAAAAAAATGCTGGAGGGGATGAGTAAAAATACATACACTGATAATCTGTTGTTGTGCTGTGAACTGTTCCAATCATTCTGGACAACAATTTGGAAAAAAATCCAAAGGACTTTAAAATTGTGATCCAGCAATTCCAGTACTAACTCTATATCCCCAATGATATATATGTATATATAAAAAAACAAACAGAAAATGACTTACATGTACAAAAATATTTTTAGCAATTCTTTTGTCAGGGCAAAGAATTAGAAAATGAGGGGATGTCCATCAATTGGGGAATGATGAACAAATTGCAGCATACAAATATGATGGAGCACTATTATCCTATACAAAATGATGAAGGATTGTTTTCATGAAACAATAACATGACAAGAACTGTATGGACTGATGCAAAGTGAAGGGAGAAGAACCAGATCATTGTGCATACTAAGAGAAATATTTTAATGATGAACAGCTGTGAAAAGCTTGGCTACTCTTATCAATATGATGATCCAAGGAAATTTTAAAGGATTTATGAAGAAAAAAATGCTATCTACCTCCAGAGAGAGAACTGATTGGATACACATTTAAGTATAGTGTTTTTTTTTCCCTCCTTGTTTTTTTTTTTTTGCTTCTTTGAGATATGGCTAATATGCAAATTTGTTTTGCATGATATCACATGTGTAATTGATATTATTTTGTCTGCCTTCTCAGGGGGTGAATGATGAATGAGAGGTAGGGAAAAATTTGGATCTCAAATTTAAACAGAAAGAATGATAAAAATCAATAATAAGTTTTTTAAAATAATACATGGATTTCTTTTGAAAAAGATCTAATTGCAAGGCTTGGATGGAACACAGAATTACAGTGAAAAAGGAAGATTTGACCAGTCTCTTTGCCACTGGAGGAGGTAGAGGAGGCATGGTGAGTTCCCTGTTCCCTGGAGTCAGGAGAGGTGGCCTATGGGAAGCTCCAGGTCCACCTTTCCATCTCCTCCTCCCTTCTTCTCCCCTCATTCCCTTACCCTGCTCCTTCAACCTACCCCTCCTTTTCCTTTTTTCCTTCCCTCCCCTCGATGATCCCTGAGGGAGCCCAACTGATAGGTGCATTTGGAAACAATATACAATGTACAAGACCTGAGAGCCTCTCACCTCCAGAAAGGTGGAGGAAAATTGTAAACGTAATTATATAAGACTCAGAGGACAAGATATTTTTGGTCAGAAACACAAGCTCTGAGAACATCCCAATTACTACAGGCTTGCTCAATGTGGAAAGACACCCTCTGGTATACCATAACCTGGCTTTCTGCAGAAACACGTCTAACCTCAGAACACTGAGAATACAATATATTTGTAACATGACCCACAGTATTTAATAACATTTCAGTGGCCTCAAGCTTGGTCTCTGTAAGAGCTAATCTTTTTTGAGAAAACGCAGACCTCTCATCTTGGTCATATTCTTCGAGAAATAAAGCAAACTGAGGCACAAAAAAAATGAAGTTGCATGATAAGTTTTGTTAATTGGAAATTATTATGAATTAGGTCTGCAATCTTAATCAAAGAAGATTTTAATAATTGTTAATAAATAATAATAATTTAATAATAATAAATATAATAAGAATAATAACAATAATTTTAATAATAGTAAAAGAGCAATCATTATCTATGTTGGAGACAAACTAGAAGTTTCTCCATCAAGATCAGGAGTGAAGCAGAAATGTCCATTATCACCATAATTATGCAGTATTGTATGAGAACTGTCAGCTATCACAATAAAATGTATAAACATAAGTCCTGAGAGGGGAAAAAAAAACCATGACTTTGCAGATGATATAATCATTTAATTAGAGAGGCCTAGAGATCAAACAAAAGAACTAGTCAAAATAATTACGAACTTCACCAAAGCCACAGGATCTAAAATAAACCAACGTAAATAATTAGCATCTCTTTATATTTTCAACAAATCACAGCAAGAAGAGATAGAAAAAGAAACCCCACTAAAAATAACTACAGATAGAATAAAATACCTGAGAGTCTACTTGCCAATACACACATGAGAACTTTATGAAGATAATTACCAAACACAAATTAAAGACAGGTATAAATAATTGGAAAATATTATATGCTAATGAATAAGCAGAAACAATACAAAATGACAATATTACCTAAATTAGTTTAATTGTTTGGTGTCATGTTGATTAAATTGCAGATGAGTTGCTTTACAGAGCTAGAAAAAATAATAACAAAATGAACTTAAGGTCAAAAATATAAAGGGAAAAAAATATAAAGGGAATCAAGGGGAAAAAACACAGAGTTAAGAGGTGAAGAGGTACCAGATCTCAAAGTATACTACAAAACTGTAATCACCAAACAATTTGGTACTGGATAAGAAATAGATTGTCAATGAAACAAATTAGGTGTGAATGAATAAATCTAGAATAAATTCAAGGAAACAGAAAGAAATCAGCAGAGAAACCTAGTGTTTGATAGATACAAAGATCCCATCTATTTGGGAAAGAACTCACTATTTGAATGAAACTACTAAGAAAACTAGAAATCAGTCTGGCAGAAACTGGGCGGAGACCAACATCTCATACCATATACTAAGATAAACTCACAGTGGGTACATGATTTATCACAAGCAAATTAGTGGAACATAAAAGAAGAAACTGACTTGTAGATTTTCACAGGGGAAGAATTCATGACGAAACAAAAAATAGTTTCACAAGAGATAAAATGGATAATTTTGATTACTTAAAAGTTAAAAAAAATGTTTTTTGTACAAACAAAAACAATACAGATGAAATTAAAGGGAAAAAGGAAATTTGGGGAAAAATCTTTGCACCAAGTTTCCATAATAAAAATCTCATTCCCCAAATATAGAAGGGACTGAAAGAAATTCATACAAATAAGAGACATTTCCAGCCAATTAAAAGTGAAGTGCATGAACCAGCATTTTTCAGAGGAAGAAATAAAAACTATCAATAGTCATAAAAAGCTCCAAATCACTAATGACTAGAGAAATGCAAATTAAAACAAGCATGAGCTACCACCTCACACCCATTATATTGGCTAAGATGACACAAAAAGTAAAATTGCAAATACTGGAAGAGACATGGGAAAATAGGTAAGTCAATACACTAATCTACTGTTAGTGGATCTATGAACTTGTCAAACAATTCTGGAAAGCTATTTGGACCTTTGCCCAAAAATTATTCAGCTATGCGTACCCTTTGAGCTCACAATACTGCTATTGGGTGTATACGTACTTCAAATACATCACAGAAAAAAGGAAAAGGATCCATATTTTCAAAAATATTTTTAATAACTCTTTTTGTTTTGTCGAGGAATTCAAAACTAAAGGGATGACCATCAATTGTGGAATAGTTTAACAAGTTAATGTCTATGAATACGATGGAATAAGATTGTGTTGCAAGAAATGATGAAGGGAATGTATTCATAAAAACTGGGAAGGACTTTTAAGAACAGAAGCAAAGTGGGGGGCGGAGCCAAGATGGCC